>JAUMJM010000250.1:22500-205483 GCA_033558235.1 Neomorphus geoffroyi | reverse complement strand
CCTTCGCCCTCCGGTTCTACCAGCACATGGCGGAGGCTGCCCAGCCCGATGCCAACCTGCTCTTCTCACCCATCAACGTGGCCATGGGGCTCTCGCACCTCCTGCTGGGTGAGGGGCTGCCCGTGGGCATCGCCACTGTGGGCATGGCTGTGGGGTTTGCTGTTGGCATCACTGGTGGCTTTGCAATGTGCTCTGCTGTGGGCATTGCCATGGGCACCGCTATGGGCACAACTGTGGGCACTGCTCTGGGCTCTGCCATGGGCACCACTGCAGGCTGTGCTGTTGGCATTGCCATGGGCACCACTATCAGCTCTGCTTTGGGCTCTACCATGGGCACCAGTGTGGGCACCACCATGGGCACCGCTATAGGCACTGCTCTGGGCTCTGCCATCAGCATCACCACGGGCTCTGCTGTTGGTATTGCCGTGGGCACCACTGTTGGCACTGCTCTGGGCTTTGCCATTGGCATCACTGTGGGCTCTGCTTTTGGCATCATTGATGGCTTTGCTATGGGCTCTGCCATGGGCATCACCATGGGCACCACCATGGGCACCACTATGGGTGCTGCTGTGGGCATCACCATGGGCTCTTCCATGGACTGCCATGGGATCTCTTGCGGACACCACCATGGGCTCTGCTCTGGGTGCAGCGCCCACCACCCCCTCGGGCACCACCGAGCATCCTTGTGCCAGCAGGTGCCCGCGGCGAGACCCGAGAGCGCCTGGCAGCCATCCTGGCCTACCCGCCATCACTGCGCTGCACACATGGTGCCCTGCAGCGCCTCGCCCGCGCACCCGGCTTCTTCTCGGCAGCGCAGATCTTCCACCACCCAGGTGAGGCAGATGCCGGCCGGGGCTCCGGTGCCAGATGGGCACCATGCTGATGCCAGCCATGCTGCCACGCAGAGCTGCGTGTCCGTGCCCGCTTCCTCAATGAGTCATGGCACTGGTTCGGCGCGAGGCCGTGGGCACTGAGTGGCAACGACAGCCTCGACCTGCAGCGCATCAACACGTGGGTGCGCCAGGCCAGCCAGGGGGCACTGCCCGCGCTGCTGCCCGCGCTGCCCCCCGGCACCCGCCTCATGCTGCTCAGCGCTGTTCACCTCCGCGGTACGGGCACAGCGGGATCTGCTGGGGGGATCCACCCTGGGAGGTGCCCTGGGAGATGCCACGGGATCCACCCTGGGAGGTGCCCTGGGAGGTGCCCTGAGATCTGCCCAGGGGGTCTGCTCTGGGGTCCTCTCGGGATCTGCCTCGGGGTCTGCCAGGATGCCCATGGACCGTGCCCACAGCTGCCTGGCGCGTGCCGCTGGAGACAAAGCAGACGATGCTGCTGCCCTTCCTGCGCCCCGGCCGCACCCCCCGCCTGGTGCCCACCATGACCAGCAAGAAGTACCCGGTGGGCTCCTTCACCGACCCCCACCTGCGCGTCCAGGTACCCCGGGGCATCTGCGGTGGTGCTGGGGGGGCCATGGCATCACTGCGGTGGCACTGGGCGACGATGCCAGGCTGTGACCTGCTGCGGTGGCACTGGAGGGGGTGCTGGGCAGTGACACCACTGGGAGCTCCATGCACTGTGGTGCCACTGGGGTGGTGCCAGGCTCTGATGTCACTTTAAAGCCACTGCAGTGGCACTGTTCGGGTGCTGGGCTGCGATGGCACTGTGGTGGCACCGGGGTGTGTGTGACGTCACCATGACATCACTGCGAGGTCCCTGTGGTGGCACCGGGAGGGATGTCAGGCTGTGACATCACTGTGGTGGCACTGAGAGGGGGGGAAATGCCAGGCTATGACGTCACCGTGACGTCACCGCAGTGGCACTGGGGCTGTGAGGTCACCGTGCTGTGCCCGTGGCAGGTGGGGCGACTGGAGCTGAGCGGGGGGCTCAGCCTGGTGGTGCTGGTGCCACTGGGTGCCCCCGGGGCGCTGCGCCCCCTTGAGCGGGCACTGGACCCACCCCAGTTCCTGGCACTGCTGCGGCGCGCGGCGCGCACCCCCCCTCAGCCCACGGCCCTGGCACTGCCACGCCTGCGCCTCGATGTCGCCCTGGACGTGGTGCCCCTGGTGCACGACATGGGTGAGGCCACCACGCGATGCCACCGCACGCACGGGAGGTGACGTGCCGTGATGTTACTGCGTGCGGCTGTCACGGGCCCTGGGCAGGTCCCCTACCCCTGTGGCCCCAGTGTCCCCAAGGAACCCCAGTGTCCCCAGGGACACCAATGTCCTCTATAATGTCCCAAATGCTCTCAGTCCCCATCCTTGGTTCCCAGAGCCCCAGTTTCCAGTGTCCCTGGTCAGTCCCCATGTTCCAGTACCCCTGTGTGCCCCATTGTCCCCAGTGCCCATAATGTCCCCAGTGTGCTGTCTCTGGTGTCCCCAGGGTTCCTGACACCCCCCCATCAACCTGGTGTCCCCCACATCCTTCAGTGTCACCCAGTGCCCCCATTGCCCTTTTGCCCCTGATGTCCCCATCACCCTGGTGTACCCACATCCCCAGTGTTCCCAAGGCTCCCCTGTCCCCATGGTGCGCTTGTACTCCTGTCCCCGTGGTGTCCCCGTGCCCCCCCCCCCCCATGATGTCTCCATCCTTCCATGTCCCCACAGTGTCCCCATCCCCTCATGTCCCCACAGTGTCCCCATGCCCCCCTACCCACGGTGTCTTTGTACTCCTGTCCCTATGGTGTCCCCGTCCCCCATGTCCCCACGGTGTCCCTGTCCCTTGTGTCCTCTCAATGTCCCTGAGCCTCCCATACACACGATGCCACGGTGCCCCCTGTGTCCTCTTTGTGTCCCCATGCCCCCCGTACCCATGATGTCCTTGTTCTCCTGTCCCTATGGTGTCCCTGCTCCCCATGTCCCCTTGGTGTGCCCGTGTCCCCATCCCCTGTGTCCCCGTGGTGTCCCCATGTCTTCATGTCCATCCCCTGTGTCCCCATGGTGTCCCCATGCCCTCCATGTCCCTGTGTCCGTCCCCTGTGTCCCCACGGTGTCCCCATGCCTCCCATGCCCCTGTGTCCTCATGGTGTCCCCTTGCCCTCCATGCCCCTGTGTCCCTGTCCCCATGGCGTCCCCATAGTATCCCCATGGTGTCCCCACGCCCTCCATGTCCCTGTGTCCATCCCCTGTGTCCCCAAGCCCCTGTATCCCCATGGTGTCCCCATGCCCACCATATCTCCCCACTTCCCTGTGTCCCTGTCCCCACGGTGTCCCCATGGGGTGCCCATGTCCTATGCCCCGTGTGCCCGTGCTGGCGCCGCTGTGCAGATTTCGGCTGTTCCTGGACGCGGAGCTGTGCGGGTTGGCGCGAGGCCCGGCGGTGGCGGTGGACGCCGCGCGGCACCGGGCGGTGCTGGCGCTGGACGAGGCGGGCGTGGAGGCCGCGGGGGCCATGGCCACCTCGGTGGCTCGCACGGCGCTGCTGCTCGAGGCCCTGCGCCCCTTCCTCTTCGTCCTCTGGCACGAGGGCACCGGCGTGCCCCTCTTCATGGGCCGCCTCAGCGACCCCCAGCCCTGACCCTGACCCTGACCCTCCCTTCTCCCTCCCTCTGTCCCACCCCTCCTTCCTTTGTCCCTCCTTTTCTCTCCCTCCCCCCCCTTTCCTCCCCCTCCCCTCCCTCCATCCCTGGTCCCTCTCTCCCTCCTCCCCTCCCTCCCCCCCCCCCCGCCTCCCACCCCTCCCCAGCCCCCGACCCCCCCTCCGTCCCTGCTCCTTCTCCCTCCTCCCTCTTTCCTTCTCCCCCCACCTCCCTCGTCCCAGCTCCCCTTCCACCCCCTTTCCCCCCCTTCCCCCCTTTCCCTCCCCCTTTGCCCCCCTCCCCCAGCCCCCCCATCTCCCCCCCAGCCCGTCAGACCGCTGGGGGGTCCCTGCCCCACCCCTCCCCCCCCCGTGCCTCAGTTTCCCCCCGCCGGGTGCTGATGCCCCAATAAATGCCCTGAATCCTGCGGGGCTCCTGCCTGTGGGGAGGGGAAGGGGCATCCTGGGGTTCGGGGGGGGCACACTGGGGGGTTAGCACAGGCCCCTCACCCAGGGCCAGGTGCCCACGGGACCCCTGCCTCACCCCGGGGGTCGGGGAGGGGGTGGCAGTGCCAGGGCAGGGGCGCTCAGCACCCTCCTACAAAGCAAAGCTTTATTGCCCCAGAGAAGCCCCTGCGCCCGGGGGGCACCACGTGCCCCTCCTCAGTCCCAGCCGTTCTCCTTCACCATGTGCGACGCCTCGATGATGAACTTGCCCTCCTTGTACTTCTGGCTGCTCTCGAAGGCCTCCTCCTGGGGGCACCGCGTCACCCCACAGCGGGCACCGCCACCACCACAGATGGGGGGCAGCTGCAGTGGGGCTGGGGGTGCCCGTGTCATGGGTTTGGGGTGCTCCGGAGGTGCCCACTTCATGGGTTTGGGGTGCTCAGGGGGCACCCACCTTACAGGTTTGGGGTGTCCAGCATGGGGCCCACAGCAAAGGGTTGGGGTGCCCATGCCATGTTTTCCTGGTGCCCAGGGGGTGCCCATGTTATGGGTTTGGGGTGCCCAGAGGGAGCTCACATTACGAGATTGGGGTGCCCAGACCAAGGATTGAATGCCAGGGGGTACTCATAGGGGGGGCTTGGGGTGCCCCAAGGGTGCCAGCAGTGGGGCTGGGGTGCCAAGGGGTGCCAGGGGATGCCGGGCGCAGGGCACTCACGTATTTCCAGCCCAGGGTGGTGTGGCAGCTCTGGCAGAAGATATCGGCCACTGAGTGCAGCCCCGTCAGCAGCAGCCGCTGCTCCACCGGCCGACAGCCCACGTTCACCCTGCGCCGAAGAGCACGCTGCCACCGCGGGCACCGACCGGCTGGCATGGCATGGCATGGCACAGCCTGGCACGTCTCAGCATGGCACAGCCCAGGATGGCACGGTATAGCACTGACTGGCACAGCACAACACAGCCTGGCGTGGCACAGCATGGCTTCACGTGACCTGGCATGACACAGTCCAGCCGGGCACCACCTAAAACAGCATGGCACAGCACAGCACAGCATTGCATAGCCTGGCGTGGCACAGCATGGCAAAGCCCAGCATGGCGACAACTAGCATGGCATAGCCTGGTATGGCACTGACTGGCCTGGCACAGCCCAGCATGGCACAGTGCAGCCTGGCACGGCATGGCACCAACTGGCACAGCATGGCATGGCATGAACGGCCCAGCACAGCACCAACTGGCCTGGCACAGCCTGGCACATCCAGGAGAGCAGCCCCGGTGCCGCCACAGTGCCCATGTCCCCATGCCATGGTGCCAGCTGCACTCACACGGAGTTGAAGAGGTAGGCTCGGCCATGGCTGCCCTGGAAGGACTGGGGGACACGGCACGTGTCACCAGCTGCGCCCCCTGCCCGGGGTCCCCCTTGTCCCCGCCACCCACCCCGCATCACATCGCCACCAGCACCATCGTGTCACCACCAGCCTCAGGGCACCGTGGGGACATCACTGACCAGGGCGACCAGGGGGCGATGCTCATGGACCCTGGGCCACCATGGGGCCACCATGGGGGGACAATTGCTGACCCAGGGCCACCACGGGGCAACGTTCATTGACACATGGTGGCCACCGTAGGGTGACCCTCGCTGACCCAGGGGCCCCCCAAGGGACAGGGGTCCTGTCGGGGGTACCTTGGAGATGAGCTCCTCGTGGCAGGCCAGGTGTGCCCGGCAGTGGACGCAGCTGTAGGTGCGGTGGGAGCGTGGCAGGTAACTGTGGAAGGTCCTGGGGGGCAGGCGGCAGCGCGGGGGGGCCATGGCGGGCGGCAGCGCCCCGGCGGCGGAGGGGGGCACCGGGCAGCCCCCGCAGAGCCGCTCGCAGGGGAAGCAGCGCAGCAGAGCCGTCGTCCCACCCGCGCTTGGGTCGGGGGTCACCGACACCCCACGCCCCCCCAGCTGAGAAGGAGGCAGAAAAGGGGGGGGTGGCCTGCGAGGGGTTAAAGAGGAGCAGGGAGGGGGGACCCCCAGATATCAGCCCATCACCCCGCCCTCCCCCCCCCCGCCCCCCCGCTGAGACCGGGCCAGCCCAGCACAGGAGGGGGGGCAGCGACGGGGGGGGGTGGCACCGATCCAGGGAAACTGGGGGGCCCTCAGAGAAGTGGGGAGCAAAGAGGGGGTCTCGGGGCAATGGGGGCTGTTGGGGGGTCTCGAGAGGGGGGTGGGGGTCCCGGAGGGGTTATAGGGGATATTGGGGCTCCTGGGGGGATACCGGGGGGAGGGGTCCCCGGAGGATATTGGGGCTCCTGGGGGGATACCGGGGGGAGGGGTCCCCGGAGGATATTGATGCTCCTGGGGGCGTGGGGGTACAGAGGGAGGGTGGGCGTCGGGGTCCCAGGGGTCCCGGGGGTCCCAGGGGATGTGGGGGTGGGGGGTCCCGAGGATGAGGGGGTCTCGGGAGTCTGTGGGTTGGGGTCCCAGGGGAGGTGGCGGTCCAGGGGGGGTGTGTGCCGGGGTCCCGCTCACCGCCCGCCGCTGTCCCCGCTGTCCCTGCTGTCCCGGGCACCGGGCGGGGGAGGCGGGCTGGGAGCCCGGGGGCGGCACCGCCGCACCGTGACTCACCGTGACGGCACCGCCCGCAGCCGCTGCGCCCCGCCCCCGGCCACCCAGTGCCCCCCAGTGTCCCTCCAGTCACCCGCGGTCCCTCCAGCCTTCCCAGTCCCTCTTTTATATCCCTAGTCCCCCCAGTTCCCCCCAGTCTCTCTCCCAGTGCCCCCAGTCCTCTCCAGTCCCTCTGTGTCCCCCCAGCCCCCTTTATCTCCCCAGTCCCCTCAGTCCCCCCAGTCCCTCCAGTATCCACCCCAGTCTCTCCAGTCCCCCGTGTGCCCCCAGTCCCCCCCAGTTCCCTGTGTCCCTGCTATGTCCCCCCAGTACCCCTCAGTCCTCCCGTGTCCTCCCGGTCCCCGCTCCCAGTCCCCACCCAGTCCCCCCAGTCCCCGCAGTCCCGTGTCCCCCAGTCCCTCTTGTGTCTTCCCAGCCCTCCCAGTCCCGTGTCCCCCGCCTCTCCTGCGCCCCCCCGTGTCCCCCAGCTCCCCCAGTCCCGCCGTGTCCCACGCAAATGAGACACAAATTAGGGGAGGGGCGCCGCACGCAAATGAGATGCAAATAAAATGCAAACGAGACGCAAACGCTGGCCGAGGGTCCCAGCACACTGCGCAGCAAACGAGAGGGGGGGGGCGCGGCGCCCCCTGCTGTATGCAAATGAGATGCAAACGAGAAGGGGCGGGCGCTGCCATGGCAACAGCCCCGCAGCTCCCGCCCACGGCGCGCGGCTCTGACGTCACGTCCGGTGCGCGGCATCACCCGACCGGAAGCGCGGCGGCACCGGGGGTGAGGGGGTTTGGGGGGTGTGGGAGCAGCACAGCGGGCGGGGGGACCTCGGGGAGCAGGACTCGAGAAGGCTCCAGGGGGCCGCGGGGCGGCCAAGGTGGGGCCTAGAGCGCTTGGGGGGGCTCAAGGGGGGCTCAGCTGGGCCTCGAAGGGGATCGAGGGTTCAGGGGGAGTTTAAGGGGAGGTCGCAAGGGGCTCATGGGTTCTCAAGCGGGGCTCTGGGTTTCAAGGGGGGCTCGGAAGGGCTGGAGGAGGGGCTACGGGTACTCGGGGGGACGGGGAGGGCGCAGGGGCAGCTCAGGGGTGCTTAGCTAGGGCTCAAGAAACGTTTGGGGGCTCCAGGGCATTCGGGATTCTCGGAGGGGGCTTGCAGGGGCTCAAGGGCGATTCAGGTGGAACTCAAGGAGGGGTCATGACCCGCGAGGGGGCCTTGGGGAGGTTCGGTGGGGCTCGGTAGAGGCTCCAGGGTGCTTGGGGGGTCTCAGGGAGGGCTCAAAGTGGAGTCGGAGGGGCTCGGGGGGGCTGAGAGGGTTTCAGGGAGGGCTCAAGGCAGCTTAGTTGAGGCTCAAGCGGTGCCTGGGGCGGCTCAAGGCGGGCTCAGAGGTCTCCAGGTTCCTGGGGGATGGGCTTGGAGGGGCTTAAGGGGCACTCGGGGGGGGCTTGTAAGGGCTCAAAGATGCTTAGGGCGTCGTTGGGAGCGCTGAGGGGCTCAGTGGGACAGGCCCGGCCCCTCCATCCGCCCTTACCGTCCCTCACCATGCAGCAAGTCCCTGCGTCACCGCAATGGCAGAGGAGGGTGGGGAGGAGAAGAAGCAGGTGGTGAAGTTCGAACTGGAGCGGGAGACGGAGCTGCGGTTCGAGGTGGAGGCGTCGCAGACAGCACAGCTGGAGCTGCTTACGGGCATGGCCGAGGTGTTTGGCACCGAGCTCACCCGCAATAAGAAGTTCACCTTCGACGCGGGTGCCAAGGTGGCTGTCTTCACGTGGCATGGCTGCACGGTGCAGCTGAGTGGGCGCACCGAGGTAGCCTATGTGTCACGGGACACCCCCATGCTGCTCTATCTCAACACGCACACGGCACTGGAGCAGATGCGGCGACAGGCGGAGCGGGAGGATGAGCGTGGGCCACGTGTCATGGTCGTGGGCCCCACCGATGTCGGCAAGTCCACCGTGTGCCGGCTGCTGCTGAACTACGCAGTGCGCCTGGGCCGCCGGCCCACCTTCGTGGAGCTGGATGTGGGCCAGGGCTCCGTCTCCATCCCTGGCACCATGGGCGCCCTCTACATCGAGCGCCCGGCCGACGTTGAGGAGGGCTTCTCCCTCCAGGCGCCCCTCGTCTACCACTTCGGCTCCACCACACCCGGCACCAACATCAAGCTCTACAACAAGGTGGGTGCACATTCCGGGGCCTGGGAATGGCTCCTCTCCACTGTGCCAGGCGGCATCTTGGGGCTTTGCCCGCTTTGGGGAAGGAATGGGGTGGGAGAGGCTTTGATGGAGGGGCTGGAGGTGTCCCCCAAGCGGAGGGATTGAGCCCTTCCCACTGTGCCAGGCTACGTCCCAGTCTGTGCTGGGTTCTGTGCCCTCTTCTGGGCAGGGATGTAGTGGGAGAGGCTTTGATGGATGGGCTGGAGGAGCCCCCCCAAGGGGAGGGATTGGCCCCTTCCAACTGTGCCAGCCTGTGTCCGGGTGCTGTGCCCACTTTGGGGCAGGGATGCAGTAGGAAGGGCTTTGATGGGGGACTGGATCCTTCCTGCTGTGCCAGGCTGCTTCCCAGCCCTGTGCCTGGTTCTGTGCCCACTTCTGGACACCACAGCTCAGTAGGGACTGTGGGAATGGGGTGGGAGAGGCATCACGGAGGGGCTGAAGGGACCCACGAGGGAAGGGATTCACCCCTTCCCACTGTGCCAGTCTCTGCTGTCCCTGTGTGCCCACCTGGATAAGAGGAGGCTAAGGGGAGACCTCATAGCTCTCCACAGCTTCTGGAGAGGAGGTTGTGGTGAGGTGGTTACTGGGCTTTGCTCCCAAGGACAAGTGATGGGATCAGAGGAAGCGGCCTTACGTTGTGCCAGGGGAGGTTTAGCTTGGATATTGGGAAAGATTCCTTCACAGAAAGGGCTCTCAGGCCATTGCAGAGGCGCCCAGGGAGGTGGCAGAGTCTGCATCCCTGGAGGGGTTTAAGAGCTGGACAGACGAGGAGCTCGGGAATGGGTCAGTGTGGACAGGGATGGCTGGACTCGATTCTGCGTGGGCACCCCCAAAAGCTCTTTGTACCATGTTCCCAGCAGATCACGTCCCGGCTGGCCGATGTCTTCAACCAGCGCTGCGAGGTGAACCGCCGCGCGTCGGTGAGCGGCTGTGTCATCAACACGTGCGGCTGGGTGAAGGGCTCGGGCTACCAGGCGCTGGTGCACGCCGCCTCTGCCTTTGAGGTGGATGTGGTGGTGGTGCTGGACCAGGAGCGCCTCTACAACGAGCTCAAGAGGGACCTGCCCCACTTTGTGCGCACTGTCCTGCTCCCCAAGTCTGGCGGTGTGGTGGAGCGCTCCAAGGACTTTCGGCGCGAGTGCCGGGATGACCGCATCCGCGAGTATTTCTACGGCTTCCGCGGCTGCTTCTACCCACATGCTTTCGATGTCAAGTTCTCCGACGTCAAGATCTACAAGGTGGGCGCCCCCACAATCCCGGACTCATGCCTGCCACTGGGGATGTCGCAGGAGGACAACCAGCTGAAGCTGGTGCCGGTGACGCCGGGGCGGGACATGGTGCACCACCTGCTCAGCGTCAGCACAGCCGACAGCCCTGATGACCCCATCTCCGAGAGCAGTGTCGCCGGCTTCATTGTTGTCACGGCTGTCGACCCGGAGCGCCAGCTCTTCACCGTCCTCTCACCTGCCCCACGCCCGCTGCCCAAGAGCTTCCTGCTCATTATGGACATTCGCTTCATGGACCTCAAGTAGAGCGGGGGGGGGCTCACCCGCCCCCTGCTCCCTCACAGCCCCCCAACCCTGTTTTATACTTGCTCGTGCCAGTTGTTATTAAACCTTGAAGTCTTTTACTCGTGGGCAGGTGTTTGGGCGTGGGGGGAGTGTGGCCCTGCCAAGGGGACTTGGGGCAGGAGGACATCCTGGTGCTGGAGGGGGGGCAATCCTGGTCCCAGTCCCGTCCCTGGGGCACGGGGGGGGTCTCGGTGCCGCTGGGGGGGGGTGGGGATCCTGGCCCTGGGGTACGGGGGGTCCCAGCCCCAGTGGAAAGGGGACAGGGGGGTCCAGGTCCCCGCTCGGGTACTGGGGAACATCGGGGTCCCGGTGCTGGTGGGCTGGGGGGGGTCTCGGTTGCAGTCCCAAGCCTGGGCGAAATGAGGGGGTCCCGGTCCCGCCCGCGCTGTGCAGAGCCCCACGCCGAGCACCGAGCCCCCCCGTCCACGCTCCGCGCCCCACGTGGTTCGCTCCGCGCACGCGCAGTGGACGCCGCCTCCGCATTCCCGCCGCGCACGCGCGAGAGCGCGGCCAATGAGGCGCGGCGGCGGGGGGGCGCAGGCGCGGACGTGACGTCACGCGGGGCCGCCGCCACGGACCTGGCCCGGCCCGGCCGCCTCGCGCCGCGCCCGCCGCTGCCGCCGCCAGGTCACGTGATCCGCGCGCAGCGCCGCCGCCGGGTCACGTGGTGAGCCCCCCGCTTCCCGGTAAGCCACGTAACCCGCGCGCCCCCGCCGCCCCGGCCCCACCGCCCCTTCCCTTGGGCCGCCGGACACCTCGGTTGCTCCCCGTTCCTCCCACGTTCCGGTTCGTCCCGCTTCCCCTCGGCCCGGCTCCCCCCGGCCGCAGTTCCCCCTGGCTCCCTCCGCCCCCCCGGCTCTCCGGTTTCTCCTGGCCCGGTTTCCTCGGTCCGGTTCTCATGCGCCCCGGTTCCCCCCAACCCTGTGCCTCCCGGTTCTCGGTGCGGCGGGGCCGGACCCGCCCTCGCCTCGAGACGATTCCCGGTGGGAGCGCGGTTCCCGAGAGATGGCGCCGTGTCCCGGGCCGCGCTTCCTGGTGCCGGTAAAGCCCCGTCTCGCCACCCCGGGAGCAGCGGATCCCGTCCCAACGGTGACACCGGTTCCCCGGATCCGCGCGGGCCCGGTCACGGAAGCGGTGCTTCGGGGTGAGGGGGAGCAAAGCGTGGGGCCGGGGGAGAGTGGGGCCCAAGCCTCGGAGCCTCCCGGCAGCGGCTCCGTTCCTACTGCCCTGGCCGTGACGCGGAGCTGATCCCGCGTACCCGGGGACAGCAGCGCGGGAGCTCGGAGCGGCGTGAGCCGGGCTGCCGGCCACCACCGAACCCGTGTCCATCCCCATCCCGTGGCCATTCCCATGTCTGTTCCGTTCCCGTCCTATGTCTGTTCCCAGCCCATTCTGTTTCTGTCCCGTGTCAGTCCCCATCCCAGTGTCTGTTCCCATCCCATGTCCATCTCCGTTCCTCTGTCAGTCCCCATCCCGGTGTCCGTTCCCATCCCGGTGTACATTCCCATCCCGTGTCCGTCCCCGTTCCTCTGTCCGTTCCCATCCCGGTGTCCGTTCCCATCCCGGTGTCCGTTCCCATCCCAGTGTCCGTTCCCGTCCCGTGTCCGTCCCCGTTCCTCTGTCCGTTCCCATCCCGGTGTCCGTTCCCGTCCCATGTCCGTCCCCATTCCTTCTCCCAGATCCCCAGATGCGGCTGCGGGCCGCGCAGCCTCGCGAGGTGGGGCCGTGGGAGCGCGATCCGACCAGGTTTCCCATCATCCCTGTGAAGCGCCCGGTGCCATCTCTAAGTGTCCTCCTCCGGGCTCGGAAGCAGGGAAGCGTCACCGGGATCGTTGTCTCCAGGCAGGGATCCCGGTTTGTGGGCAGTGAAGTCCGAGGGACGGGGTCAGGGACAGGAAAATCCGATTCCATGGGGGGACCCAGGCCTTGGTGCCACGGTGTTTGCTCACACCGAGCCATCCGGTTGTGGGTGTCCGGGCGGGAATCGCTCTGCCTGTGCGGGATCTGCGGCAGTGGGTACTGCCCGGGAATTGTTTGCTGTTGGAGCTGTGTCAGGGAAACCTGGCTGGAGCGGGGCAGGTGCGCAGGGAGCGATGGATCGCGGCGTGGGAACGCTCTCCTCCCCGTGCCTCACGCTCCAGTTCTGGGTGGGAATGAGAGCTGGGCGTTCCCAGGAAACTGCTCATGATGGGATTGAGATCTGGGGGTTCCCGGGAAGCCCCGTGTGCACGTGTCCTCCTTCCCACGTGGGAAGGCAGAGGAGCCACAGCGGCGCTGCACAGCGCGGGATGCGGGGACAGGAATGTTGGGGCTGGTTCCCAGCGTTTTGCCGGGCCTGACGGGTCCATCCTGCCCAGTGCTTCTGAGAGACGGAGCACCCGGCTCCTTGAGCTGCGTCTGCCGGAGGATGGCGGGAAAGGGGCTCGAGCAGGGTGGGAAGCATGGCAGGAGGGGAAGGGGAAGTGAATGGGGGAAGAGGTGGAGGTGAGGGAGAGGAGGAACAGGGCTTCGCCTGGAGAAACGGCGTCTGACTGGGAAGACTGGAGGGCGACGGTGGGCGCACTCAGAAACTTCCCGAGGGAACTGGAAGTGAAGGGAATTCCTGGAACTGGAGATGAGGGGAGCCTGGAGCAACCCCTGCTGCAAGTGGAGGGAGATCCTTGGGGCATTCCGGGGGCATCTGGGCAGAGCCAGCTGGGAAAACGCTCTGGGAAGGGGCTGCAAGGGCTGGGAACGCAGGTGGAAATCCCAAGGGCAAGGGAAAAGGTGGAGTTTGAGTGGGGGGGAGGGAGCGAGGCAGGAGGAGCTGGAGAGGAGGAGCTGCCGGGGCAGAGAGAGGAGCCAGAGCCCGTCCAGGTGAGCGAGCGCGCCGGGGAGTCATTCCAGCTGGGAAGTCCGAGCAGCGGTTGCAGATGTGGCCAGAGGGTCTGGGGAGAAGGCAGGGATGGATGGGTTGGAGGCAGCAGGAACGGGAATGCCGGGGAAGGGGAGCGCGAAGCTGAGAGATGGGTGTGAGGGGGCCTGGATCAGCGGCATCGGAGGGATATTCTGTGTGCTCTCCTGGACTCTGGGGCAGGCGGGGAGGGAGGGCAGGGCGAGGCGTGACAGAGCCCCAGGGGAAGGGGAGCAGCTGCCTGGATTGCGGAGCAGGGAGCCCGGAAGCAGAAACTGCAGCGCCTCAGCGCCCTCAGCACTGGGAGTTCCCTCGTCTCCAGGTCCAGGGCTTCCCGTCATTTCCAGTTCCATCCATCCAGATGTTACTGAGTGTGCCTGATGCCATCTTCCAGTCTCCCCAGTCTGAGCCCGGCACAGACTCGCCCTCTCCTCCTCCTCCTCTTCCCCCCAAGGCCCAGCGTTCCAACCGCCCATGCCGGAGCACTCGGATCGCTTCCCCCAGCACCAGGTGGATCTGCAGAGGCAGATCCGAGCAGGACGTGCTCCGACATCCCTTGGACCTCGGGGCAGCCTCCAGGGCAGTGCTGCGTCGGGGTCAGGGAGCGCTGGGCGAGGAGCGGGGTGGGGCTCTCCGGAGGGGAATGCCGCAGGAAGCGCTCCTGGAACCTGGCGTTGTCTGAGCTCAAGGTGTGGCCGCGCTCATGGCGGAGCCACTCGCAGGGCGCATTCCCAGCTTCCCTCTGATGAAGTCGTTGGCAGTGATGGTGGCTTCCGTTTCCCGGGCACCCATCCCTGGGACTGTGCCTGCCGGAATCGCCCCGTGCCCTCCCTGGGCCCTAGCATGGCCACTCTGCCCGGGTGGCCGCTTCTCCCATCCTCTCCCTGGATCCTGGACACTGGGGCTCCTGGTGGCCTTGCGATGGAGCAGGGACAGGGACAGAGGGGATGGGCATGGAGCGAGGCCATGGAGCTCCTGCTCTCCAGGGACAGAGCAAAGGCAGGGGCAGAGTGGGGCCAGGAGCTCCTGCTCTCCAGGACGGAGTGAGGCTGGGGAGCTCCTGCCTTCCCAGGAGCTCGGTGCCAGCTGGGAGACCGCCTGTGTTCCCTAGGGTTGAACTCACCACGGCCAAAAGCTGCTGCCAGACGAACGCGGAGCTTCTCCAGCCAACATCCATCCAGCCTCCTGCCAAGGCTCCTCTCGGACCAGGAGCAGAAATCCCTGGGTGTGCAGAGCTGGGCTTTGTCGCTGCGACGAATGCGTCGCTGTGCATTGGGAGCGGTTCCGTTGTCACTTTGGAGCCGGCTGCGCTGTGACACAGTCCCATCATTACCGGTGCCTTTCATCCCGCGCCCCAGTTCCTGACGTTTAGTCGGCACCAGGCATTTCTCCTGCCCAGCCTGCAGGAAAGCGGGAGGCAGGGGAGGAGAAAGCTGGGAGAGCGGCTGGGACTCAGGACCTGGACACACAGCGCAGGGCGGCAAACGGAGCAGCGGCAGCCTCGGTGCCAGATCACGAATGCCCAGCTTGGCGCTGTGCCGGGATGAGCTCCTGGGTGTCCAGAGCCTGGGGTGGGTTGGTGCCTCCTGCCTCCGGTGCCACTGGGTTTTCCAGAGTTTCTCTTGCTCTCATGATCAGCCAAGGGTGGCTCATTCCCAAGGGCCCCCAAAGGCATTGGAGAGCCCGGCTGCCCACTCCTCCAGTTGAGGGGCCGGAGCTCTCTGCCGGCCGCTCCACCCCTGTCCTTTGGGGAAGGGGACGAGATTCCTGGCTGCCCTTTCCCCCTGCGTCTCCACCCTCTGTGGAGGCTCCGAGCCTGGGATCGACCCCTGCGCCTTGGGTGTTCTAGGCTCGAGCTGTGACTGCCAAAAGGAGCCGCAGGGTCCCTCGTCGTATTCTGGGCTCAGTGTGGGATTCCCTGGTGGCTCATGCTCGGAACTGGGCAGGGAGAGACCCGGCTGCTCCGAGCGAGGATGGCTCCAGTTCTGCTGTTGTGGAGCGGGACACAAGTGCTGGGTGACGGGCGTCAATCCATGTCGGAGCTGGGCTTGCTGACTGGGAATTGCCGGCGGGGCTGGATGGGTGCTGCTTCCTCCGCTGGGCGCCCACTCTGTGTCCTGGGAGCTCCGCACTGTTGTGTTTGTGACTCTGTCCCCTCTGGCCTTGCTAATTCCCAACTGTTTTTCTCCCCACAGGTGTGGCTGCCAGACACCGCGTTTTAATGGTTTTAAGTAGTTTTTATTTAAAAAACGGATGGAATTGTGAAAAGGAATTTTAGGAGAAGAAGAAGAGGAAACCATGGAGTCGTTTGGAACAATCTGAGCTCTCCTCGCGGGGCCATGGGTGAGGCATTGCCATGCAGCACCGCGCTCCGTGTCCATCACCGTTTGCGGCTGTAGGAGCTCTCGGAACGCTCCCCTTTGGATCCCCCTGTGAACCTGCCCCACGCTGCCTGGGAATGGTCGCCACGGAAAAGACTGTGTGAAGTTCCTCCTGATTCCCAACCACCGGGCGTATCCGAGGCCTGCGGACACACCTGAGGGGCCCGGAGAAAGGAGCGAGAAAAGGACAGAACCTCAGCATCCGCCAGGCCTTCTCCACCCACCCCCCTCGCGAAGGAAGGATTTACGACTCAATCCCGCGCCAGCTGTTCTGCGGCCGCGGCAGGCGGGGAGGAACAAATCAAATTAAACGGCCACTGCCAGCCGGGCGCTCCGCAATCCCGGCGAAATCAGGGAGAGTGTTTCTGTGACCCCTGCAGTGCCAGGAGCAGGAGGAGGCGCGGTGTGCGTGGCAGCGGAGCCGATTACCTGGGAGACACCCGGGCTGCGTGTCAGAGCACCACACGGAAAGGAGAAGTGGTTTCCCTGTGCCTCCAGAGCGCGAAGAGCGTGCCGGTCCCTTGCTCGCAGGGTGGGAAGCTGCTCCCAGCTCCTCACTGCGCTGGCCTCCGCTCTGAGCCTGGAACGCGTCAACGGAGCCTGGCAGTCACCAGCCCTGCTGGGCTTTCGGCATTCCCACCCCAGCAGCCGTTTGAATTTCATATCCCATTCCTTTGGTCTGAATTTTTAATGCTTTTAACCCTTCCCTGTGCCCGTGGGCTCCGTCGGGACAGGGCGTAGCGTGGACTCGGCGCTCCAGAGGCTGCCGTGGGCTGCTCCAGGCTGTCTGGTGGGCTAGGAGGTGGCCCTGGGAGCGGGCGCGGAGGCCGGGCAGCGCTTGCCCCCGTCCCGCTCCCTGAGCCCTGTGGGCCTGGGCTATGCGGTGGGGCGGACCCCCCTCCACAGCTCCAACATGCCCGCGGCCTCCGGAAAGAGGTTCAAACCCAGCAAGTACGTCCCGGTCTCGGCTGCTGCTGTCTTCCTAGTGGGAGCCACCACCCTCTTCTTCGCCTTCACGTGAGTCCCTACACCCCGTCGCCGCGGAATGGGGTGGGAGAAGGGGGAGAGCGGGGATCCAGCTGCTCTGCACGGGGCTGGGGGGCTGTGAGAGGGGTGTTGTGCTCTGGGTGCTGTGAGCTGCTCTGAGGGAGCAGCTTGGCATCGGCTGGGCCCGTGTCCCGCGGTTTTCCTGTGGGAGTGGATCGCAGCGGGCACCATGCCACAGCTCCTCGGGTGTTGGCGCAGCTCGCTGCTCTTGCTGGGAACACTCCGGCAAATCGGAAGGATGGGGATCTGTTGTGACCTGTGGGTGGGACGTGGCAGGGGTGATTTTCCCCTTCGGAGTGAAGGGAAGCGGTTTGGGGTGGGCTCCCTGATTTTGGAGTGCTGTGGCTGATTTGGGAGCCAGGCAGGAGTATTCCAGGTGTCCTCTGTGTCCTGCGTGGATCTGGCCGGGAGGAGAGGGATGGAGACGTGGACAGCGGGAAGGTCATTGCGGCTCTGATGCCCGGCAACAAGGGAATAAAGGGAGACCGGAGGGAGCGAGCCGCTTGGATTTACGGGGAGGCAGCTGGCGGTGTCGCTCAGGAGCACAGAGCCGTCCCATCCAACACGGAGCGCGTGCCAGGCTGGAGGTGCTGCTGCTCTGGGCTGTGGGGCCGTGGGGCAGTGCCGGCGCCGCGGAGCAGGTTTGTTGGGAGCAGGAACATCCGGGCAGGGCGGCTGTAATTCCAGGGCAGGGGATGCTGTTCCACCTGCTCCAAACCCCAAATTAACCGTGAGCGGAGCATGACGCGCGGCGCTTTCGCGCCGGGTGTTCTGCAGGTAGGGAATCGCGGTGCAGCGCGGCGTTGTGGTGCCCTTGGGGCACATGGGACAGAAGCAGCATGGAGACCCCTGGTGAGGCCTGGCCATGGGTCACCGGGCACCTCTTCCCTGCCTGGTGAGGGACCCGCTGCCGTGCTCCGTAGGCTTGTGCTGTCGGCATCATCCTTTGGGAAGTGGAATGGAAGCTTGGAGGGCTCTGGGATGGCGCCCGTGGGGGCTCCATCCCAGCGGGCAGCAGCTGGGGTGGCTCAGCTCGCGTGGGATGCTCTGGTTGGGTTGTTCCCAGCGTATCCGCCTAGCGCCCTTCGGTCCCTGGCGCTGGCCCAGCTCCGTTGATCAATTGAACGGGACGCGGTAGAACGAGCTGAGGCCGCTTGCGCTCCGGGAGCAGCAGGGGTAGGGGATGCTCCTGTTCTCCTTGCAGCCGGAGTGGGGGCTCTGCCTTGCAGGGGTCTCAAACAGGAGCTGCTGTAGTGCCAAAATTCCCAATTTGTGCGTCCTCCCGTTGCCCATTCCGGTCTCCGCTCCCTGCACGGCCGGAGCTCAGCCTTTCCTCCCCCTCTGGGCGCATGGACACCTCCGGCAGCGGCCACAAGCCATTGGCCTCTTCCTTTCATTGGCCTCTGCTTGGCATGGCCATTGGGGAGCCACCCGTTCCTTCTTCGTAAAACCTCACCCGGCATTTGCCCCCGTCCTCCGAGCTGGGAACACCACAAGGGAGCTGAGCCTGGTTGGGAAGGGAGCAGAGGGGAAGGCGTGAGGACAGGGCTGGGATGGGGCAGTGCCAGGAGCTGGTGGTGCCTCGGGTCCACGGTGGCACACGCACTCCTGGCCGAATCGGAATGCATGTGAGTGTGATGGTGGTGGGCACAGGTGGTGTTTGCAGCAGAGCCTTCCCGGGAGCCAGAGAGACCATGAGTCCAGCTCTGCCGCGATGGGTGAGCGGGAGGAACCCAGTCCTGGCCACGGGTCTGTATGTGCCAGGGGTGCCATGGGGTGGGGAAGAGGTTCTTAGGGATGGGGGCTGCAGGGAGGGGAAGGAATCCTTGGGAATGAGGGCTGAAAGGTGGGGAAGGAATCCTTGGCAACGGCACTGCCGGGTGGTGGTGTCTGGGGAACGGAGGAGAAGCTGGGCTGTCCTGTTGCAGCTCCAGGTGTGACTCAGGGTGTCTGCGGTCCCCAGATCCTCTGAAGTGCTGCCAGGGATGAGTCTCGGCTGTTCCTAGTGCCATTGATGGGGCGAAGCCCTATCCTTTCCATCTGGGAGAGCAAAAGGCAGGAAAATGTCAGTGTTTCCGATGAGGACCTTAGGAATCGAGGTGCCACTCCATTCTCTTCCCTTTCTGGCAGCTCAGCCCTTCCCAGACTCTGGCTTTCCAGGATCCGAGCGCTTGGCTTGGCCACGCGGGCAGTGGGCCTCCCTGGCTCCCCTCCATCCCTTTCAAGGAATGACTTGGGCTGGGATTTCCCTTCCTTAGAGAGAAAGGAGCTGCTTCCAGGGTTTCCTGGAAGGGCTTTTCCAATTCCCAATCCCTTCTTCTGGAAGCCGCTCCTTGGCCACGCGTTCCTGGGGAAGAGAGCAGAGCCGAGGGCTCCGAGTGAGTTGGGGACGAGGGGTTTGGGGCTGCAGCTCGGAAAGGGCTCATCCTGCCCAGCCCAGCCCAGCTCTGCAGAGATTCTGTCTGGCCGGCATCCAACGGAGACGGCTGGGCCGGCAGGGCTGGTGAAGGTGGGGAAGGAGCCGCTCCCCACCCCGGAGGAGAGCACTTGATGCAAGGCTGGGAGATGCTGTCCCCGATGCCGGGAGCCAAGGAGGAATTGCCTGGGATGAAGGGCTGGGAGATACCGTCCCACATCCCTGGAGCCAAGAAGGCATTGTCCAGGGTGTCTGGGAGTGCCAGGGTGCTGCCCCAGCCAGAGGCTCGGGGCTTCCAAGCACAGAGGAATGGGAAGAGGATGCTTTGGGGAAGAGAGTTTGCGGGTGCGGGGTCTGGGGTGCCAAGCCAGGACCTGGAGGGGCTGAGGTGGGCCCATTCTGGGGAGGAGGGTGGGGATGAGGGTGGGGTTCCCAGGGGAGCCGAGGGCTGGGCTCAGCCACTCTCCTTGGACTCGCGTCACGGTGCCTTGGCCAGCACAGGGCAGGGCAGGTCCTGCTGCTGCTTCCCACCCTCTTCGGGCACTGGGAAGGGCCAGGGCGTGGAGCCGTGCCTGGGTGTGCCCTGCCTGCCTCTCCCTCTGCCGCTGCCAGGTAGGTGCCAGGGCAGGTTTGCCCGCTACTCCGGCACAAACCAGCCCAGCTCCTCGCACGTTGTGCCTGTGGGTGCCCTCGCCCTGCGGGTCTGGGGAAGGGTCTGCTCGCAGCTGGAGCCTCACTGTGGCTCCCAGGGCTGTGGGACGAGGGCTGGGGCTGCACTGTGGGCACTGGGACCCGTTCCCAGCTGATCCGCAGGGATGGAGGCTGGGCATGGGAGCAATTGCCCCTTCACCTCTCCATGCACAGGGATTACGGTGTTGGCACCATATGTCCACCCACCCTGAGCACCGCGTGCTGCCCTGCGGCTCCTGCTGCCCCAATCCCGCTGCGCTTGTCGCCGCGGGGGGACAAGAGGGACAGATGCTGCCCTAGATCCGCCGGATTAGACTCCCAGCAACAAAGCAGATTAGGGGATTATGCTGGCGCCTCGTGGGGGGAAGCCCACAGCCCCCAGGGTCGGTGATTCCCTGCCCGTGCTCCCACCGGGACCCTCAGCTGGGCACATGGAGGTGCTGGGGTCCCTGCGTGCCACCGGAGTTGTGTCCTGGCTATGAGGGGCAGGAGCAGCTCTGGAGGTGTGGGGTGCTCGCGGGGTCCCCTCTGTCTGCGTGGTCCTGGGTGTCCCCTGTTCCGTCACTCCCAAGACAGCACAGTCCTGCACCCTTGGGGCTGGGGGTGCCACAGGCGAGTGCTGGGTCTGATCCGGGGTGATTTACCAGAGTGCTTCCCATGCCATGCACCCATGAGTGCTCTGTGGGGCTGGGGGTGCCACAGGCGAGTGCTGGGTCTGATCCAGGGTGATTTACGGAGCACCTCCCATGCCGTGCACCCATGGGTGCTCCTTGGGGCTGGGGGTGATAAACAGGTTCCACGCGCTCTGTGTCAGGGCAGGCGCAGCTCCGGTTTGGTGGGAGTGAAGGGAGTGGTGGGTGGCAGGACCCTCTGCAGCTCCCTGGAAGTGCAGCCCGGAAGCAAGGAACGTGGATTTCCCGGCCAGGCCCCACCGAGCACTGCAGGGGTGGCTCAGGGACGGCGGGGGCTCGGTCAGCACCCGCTTGGCCCTTGTGCGCTCCGAGGGCTCCATTGGAGCTTGGGGGCACCGGGAGCTGAGTGGGGTGGGGTGGCGGTGGGGCAGGCGGGTGTCTCACTGCCTCTGTGCCCGCAGATGCCCTGGGCTCAGCCTCTACGTCTCCCCCGCCATCCCGGCCTACAATGCCGTCATCTTCCTCTTTGTGCTGGCCAACTTCAGCATGGCCACCTTCATGGACCCAGGCATATTCCCACGAGGTGAGTGCCCCTCTGCCAGGGGGGCTCAGGTGCCCCCTTTCGCCCTTCCTCGAGGCAAAGGGGGATACCTGATCCCAAAGTGAAGCCGTGTCCGGGTGGGATCGGGTGACTCACGTGGGGGGAGCCCTGGGATCAGCATCCGGCGTGCAGGACTGGGAGCAGTGTCCGTGGGGCCTCGGTGGGGGCTGTGGCCTCGAGATAGGGCCCGCGAGAGCCCTTCCAGCGGGATTTGGGGGTCCCTGGCTGCTCCCGGTGCCAGTGAGGGGGGCGTGGTGGCAGGAGAGGGTGACACGGTGCAGGGGGCCTGGGGGTGGCCACGCCCAGCATCACCTCACCAGCCCTGACGCGCGGCCCTGCCACGTCCCCCGCCAGCTGAGGAGGACGAGGACAAGGAGGACGACTTCCGCGCGCCGCTCTACAAGACAGTGGAGATCAAGGGCATACAGGTGCGCATGAAATGGTGTGCGACCTGCCGCTTCTACCGGCCGCCACGCTGCTCCCACTGCAGCGTCTGTGACAACTGCGTGGAGGTGAGGACCTGCCGGCCGCCACCCCTGCTCCTTCCCCCGTGGAGCCCAGCGCGCAGTGCCAGCGCGATGCCCTGGTGCCAAGCCCCTCAGTGCCCACTCCCCGCCCACAGGAGTTCGACCACCACTGCCCCTGGGTCAACAACTGCATCGGGCGGCGGAACTACCGCTACTTCTTCCTCTTCCTGCTGTCACTCACCACGCACATCATGGGCGTCTTCGGTTTCGGCCTCCTCTATGTCCTCTACCAGGTGGAGGAGCTCTCTGGTGTCCGCATGGCTGTCACGTATCCTCTGCGGGGCCGTGGGGGGTGAGGGCGGCAGTGGGGCTGGGGGCTGCGCACGGCAGAGCGAGGCTGTGGCATTTCCTTAGCTGCCTACCGGCAGGATGGTGGTGATGTGCGTGGCTGGCTTGTTCTTCATCCCCGTCGCCGGTCTGACGGGGTTCCACGTGGTGCTCGTGGCAAGGGGCCGGACCACCAACGAGCAGGTAATGCAGGGGGGCACAGGGACGGTCTGGGCACGGTGGGGGGGCAGGACAGGCACGGGAGGGTCGGATTGAGGCCAGGGAAGGTCCTGGAGCCGACTCTGGGCTGGA
This sequence comes from Neomorphus geoffroyi, assembly GCA_033558235.1. Lineage (NCBI taxonomy): Eukaryota > Metazoa > Chordata > Aves > Cuculiformes > Neomorphidae > Neomorphus > Neomorphus geoffroyi. The sequence continues at coordinate 183,382 of JAUMJM010000250.1, read as the reverse complement.
GCAGGAGCTGCACGGGGAAGCTGAGGCCTCGTCTGCATCGCCTGGAGATGGCATCTGTGCTCTGTCAGGCGGCTGCGGAGGGGATGGAGCCAGGTGGGTGCTTTGGGAGGGCAAGAGGTGATGGACACGACTTGGAGCAACTTGATCATAGCTGTGCCACTGTTTCCAGCTCCTCCTGTGCGCTGCCCATGCTGCGCGCATTGGTGAGGAAGGCTTGAGCCCCCAGTGTTGTCTCAATACCCCTGAGTTCGTCCCTGGGGACCCTGGTTCATCCCTCCTGATGAGCCCCTCACGAGCAAGGGTCCTTTCCCCTTTGGGACAGCTGAACCCTGGTGCTGAGCCAACCTCCCCGTGGTCAGGAAACCACCACCTCCACCCATAGCAGCAGCCCCTGAGCCGCGTGTGCATCACGGACTCAGCAGTGGCTCAGGCAGCCCCCAGCACCCTGGCTGGGCTCAGCCATGGGGAGGCAGCAGGGGCACAGCAGGGATTGTCCCCCTGGTGAGGGCACCTCCAATCCTGGGCTCAGTTTTGTTCCCTCATTCCAAGAAGGACCTTGAGGGGCTGGAGCGCGTCCAGAGAAGGGACCGGAGCTGGGGAAGGGGCTGGAGAACAGGGATTCTGGGAGCAGCTGAGGGCCCTGGGGCTGTTCAGCCTGGAGGAGGCTGAGGGGAGACCTCATCGCTCTCTGCAGCTCCTGGAAAGGAGGGGGTGGTGAGGAGGGTGCTGGGCTCTGCTCCAAGTGACAGGAGATGGGATGAGAGGAAATGGCCTCAAGTTGCACCAGGGGAGGTGCAGAATGGACATCAGGAAAAATGTCTTTACTGACAGAGCAGTGAAGCTCTGGCAGGAGTCCCTGTCCCTGATGGAGTCCCTATCCCTGGAGGGGTTCAAACACCGGTGCCATGCAGATGTGGCACCTGGAGACAGGGTTCAGCGGACACAGTGGGGCTGGACTGGTGTTGGACTGGATGAGCTGAGAGAGCTTCTCCATCCCCAATGATTCCATGATCCTGTAGCTTCCACACTGGGGAAAGGCTTTTCCCCTCGAGGGCGGCTGAATGCTGGAGCAGGACAAGAGGAGGATCTCCAGGTGCCTCTGCCCTTGGAGCTTGTCACGAGTTGAGCTGGCAGGACCCTGGCACCCTAGCCTGGCTGGTGGGGCCGGAGACTCTCGCGGTCCCTGTCGACCCTGGAACCCTGCCATGCTCCTCATTCTGCAGGTGACAGGCAAGTTCCGTGGTGGCGTCAACCCCTTCACCAACGGTTGCTGTAAGAACGTCAGCCGGGTGCTATGCAGCTCCCCTGCGCCCAGGTGAGCCTAGCCTCACGGCGTTCCCAGCTATCCCAACCCCGTGGCATTCCCAGCTCTCCTGACCCCATAGCATTCCCATCTATCCCAGCCCCTTGGTTTTCCAAGCTATTCTGGCACCGCAGTGTTCCCAGCTATCCTGGCCTCACTGTGTTCTGAGCTGCCCCAATCCCAACGCTGCAGCATTCCGAGCTGCCCCAGCCCCATGGCGTTCCCAGCTATCCCAGCCCCGTGGCATTCCCGGCTATCCCAGCCCCGTGGCATTCTCAGCTATCCCAGCCCTGTGGCATTCCCAGCTGCCCCAGCCCCATAGCGTTCCCAGCGTTGAGGTGTTCCTGGCTATCCCGGCCCCGTGCCGTCCGTTCCGAGCTGCCGGCCGGGACCTCTGTGCCACCGCTCTCCCCAGGTACCTCGGGCGCCCCAAGGCCGAGCAGACGGTGCTGGTGCGGCCGCCATTCCTGCGCCCCGAGGTGTCAGACGGACAGATCGCCGTCAAAATCATGGACAACGGTATCCAGACTGAGCTGAAGAGGACGAAGGTGAGGAGGGGGGCGCAGCGGTCCCTGCTCGGGGTGCTCCGCGGAGCCCAGGGCCGCGAGCCGGCAGCCGTGAGTAAAGAACCGAGTGAGCCGTGTCAGTTCCCACCCCGTCCCCGTTGTCTCGTTCCGCATCCCCACGGGCGGATGCCACGTCACTCCCACGCGGCTGCAGCCGCATGAGGCCCCCCCCCCTCCATCACCCTTCCCTTCCCCTCCTTCCCCTCGCGGTGTCCCTTGAAGCTGCCCCTTCCTCAGCGCCCCCAGCCCTGGGGCGTGCACTGCCTTCCAGCGCCCGGGTGTCGGACAAGATAGGAGCAGCCGGAGCCCCCGGAACGGCGCTGCAAGGCAGCGCTGGGGCCTCGGCCGCCACTCATGGCGTGCCGCGCTTTGTCTCTGCAGTCCAAAGGGAGCCTGGAGGTGACGGAGAGCCAATCCGCCGACGCCGAGCCGCCTCCGCCACCCAAGCCAGACCTCGGCCGCTACACGGGCCTGAGGACACACTTAGCCCTGGCCACCAACGAGGGTAAGGGGGGCGCGCAGGGACCCTGGGCAGCCTGGGACAGGAGCCCAGGGCCGCAGGCAGAACGGCCGCGGCGCAGCCCTGAAGTGCAGCAGCATCGCCCTGGCGCAGGGCCAGATGCGCCCGCCTCTCCGTGTGGCACCCGGGACACCTGTGGGGTGCTCGCGGCCAGCTCTGCTCCCTCCGTGTCCAGAGCCGCCGCGTGGTGGGCAGGCGGCCGTGCCAGAGGCCGGCGCAGGAGCATCGCCCGGAGGAAGGAGGCAGAGGAGAGGCAGGGCTGGCTTGGCGGCACAGAGCTTGGTCGCAGCGGCCTGCGCGACACCTTCGCCACTTCCCTGTGCGCTGGCGGAGCAGCGCGAGAGGTGGGATGAGGGCAGGGCTTGGAAGCAGCCGCTTCCTGCAGAGGTCCGGAGGCCTCCACAGCTCTTCCTGGTTGGAGCATGGCACCACCCGGAGAAGCGTGTTTGTGGGCACCCTCCGGCACCTCCGCGCGGTCCCACCCCGCTGACCCCAGGCTGTTGCTCAGCCGGGGTGCGGAAGAGCCAGCCGCAAACACGTCGCCACAGGGACGCGTTTTCCATCCTGCTCTGCTCCATCCGCCCCGGTGGCCTCTCCTCCAGCCCGTCCCCCTCTGCCTCCCCAGTGTGTCTGCCCCAGGCTCCAGCCGGTTCTTGGGGAGGGCGGGCGGGCAGGGCTCCGCATGGCGTTCCTTCCCTGTGGAGCCGCCGCGTGCCTGAGCGTCCCCCTGTCTCGTCCCCACAGACAGCGGCCTACTCGGCACTGAGAGCCCCCCGACGCCCACCATGTACCGGTACCGGCCTGGCTACAGCAGCAGCAGCAGCTCCGCAGCGCTGCCCCACTCCACCAGTGCCAAGGTGAGGCCCTGCCCACTGTCGCCACATTCCGGAGGTTGGGCTGTGTCCTGGGGAGAGGGGAATGGGTGGTGGGGTCTTGGACCCCCTCTCTCTGTGGTGACATTCGCCTCTGCCCCCAGCTGAGCCGCGTCAACAGCCTGAAGGAGCCCAACTCCATCTGTGACAGCAGCCGCAAGCCCAGCTACCGCTCAGAGCCGAGCCTGGAGCCCGAGAGCTTCCGCTCGCCCACCTTCGGCAAGAGCTTCCCCTTCGACCCGCTCTCCAGCGGCTCCCGCTCTTCCAGCCTCAAGTCAGCCCAGGGCACGGGCTTCGAGATGGGGCAGCTCCAGTCCATCCGCTCCGAGGGCACCACCTCCACATCCTACAAGAGCCTGGTGAACCAGACGCGCAATGGCAGCCTGTCCTACGACAGCCTCCTCACGCCCTCCGACAGCCCCGACTTTGAGTCGGTGCAGGCAGGCCCTGAGCCAGAGGCGCCCGTGGGCTACACCTCACCCTTCCTCTCGGCGCGCATTGCCCAGCAACGCGAGGCTGACCTGCACGGCCGCTTCACTGGCACCGTCTCCCCCAAGCACGTGCCGCCGCCCCGCGAGCCCTCGCCTGTGCGCTATGACAATCTCTCCCGCCACATCGTGGCCTCCATCCAGGAACGGGAGAAGCTGCTGCAGCAGCCACCAGCGACAGGCAGGGAGGAGGACATGGCGCTGCCAGACTCGGGCATCCAGTCCATGCCGGGCTCCACCAGCGCCCCGCGCACCAGCTCCTCCTTGGACGATTGCAAGCGCTCGCCCCTGGGGAAGAACCCACTCACGCGCCCAGCGCCACCGCGCTTCGGCAAGCCCGAGCCCCCCGCCACGCTCCGGGTGCGCTCCCTGGGCTCCCCGGACCAGCCCGCCACCCCCCACCTGGCCAAATCCCTCTCCTACAGCAGCCAAAAACCGGCCCCTCCAGCCAGCGTCCCCGAGGCGGAGGAGGTGGCCTTGCAGCCCTTGCTGGCACCAAAGTAAGTACCGGCACCCGCCACCGCGTGCACAGAGCAGGGACCGAGACCCCCAGTCCCCTCACACTTCCCTCCCTGCCTGGCATGTCTGTCCCCTCCCAGCATGTCCCCTCGTGTCCCCTCGCATCCCCTGCAGCACCCAGGCAGCGAAAATGTTGCTTGCCGAGGCGCAGAGAGGGGCGAGCGAAACCCATCCTCATTGTCCTGGGCTGGAGCTGGCACCCCCAGGACTCCGCGGCGCACGGGCACTGGGATCCACAGGGCTGCGGCCGCGCTGGGCGCTGGGGTCCCGTCTGTCTGCTGATGTGCACTGTCCGTCCTTCCTTCCCTCCCCAGGGACGAGGTGCAGCTGAGAGCAGCCTACAGCAAGGCCAACGGGCAGCCCAAGAGCCTGGGCGCAGGGGGCCTCGGCAGCCCCTCGCGCGGGGGCGTCAAGAAGGTGTCGGGCGTGGGGGGCACCACCTACGAGATCTCGGTGTGAGGGTGCACTCGCCCCGCTGCAGGGGCCGGACACTGCGGATGCCAGGGAGAGCCCGAGCGGGGCAGGGGGCTGGGGGGGCTGCCCGTGCGTCCCTGCCCACCGAGGACAGGGGGATCAGGGGCCGCAGCCTTGCGCCCGGCAGCCGCCCGTGGGCCTTGTGCAATCACCGCTCGCCCAGCGGGGCAGGAACGGATCCTTTTTAAACCAGAATACTTTTTTTTATTATTATTGTTACGGATTCTATTTTTTTTCTCTCTCCGAGTTACCGGGTGTGTGTACATATAAATATCTATATATATAAATATAAATATTGAGAAAAAAAAAAAAGGCAGAAATGCTCTTATCATGCCCTGGGGAGGAGGAACCCCTGTTCCCTGCTCTGGGCTTGGACCCCCACTTCGTCCCTGTCCCCATGGGGGGGGGGGGGGATGCGGGCTCCTAGTGTTGCTCTCGGGGCAGTGGGAGCCACCGAGCCCCTCGCAGCTTCAATGCCTGGGACGCTCCTCACACCCCCAGCCCCTTGTCCTGGGGGGTGAAAGGCCGGGGTAGCCCCCTCCCCACGGCACCCACGGTCCCTGCCTCCCGTTTGCGCCCCTCTTTTTGTAGCGTTTCCCCAGGGATTGTGTTTGGGGGGGGTGGTTTCGATTGTTGGTTTTGTTGCCTTTTTTTCCTTTTACAAACGGGTCCGAGGGTTTCTCGCTGTCGCGGTTTGGTTTTATTTCCGTGTGGGAGGTGGATGCCGGCGGGCACAGCCCCCAAAAGCAATATTCCCTCATCACATGCCAAAAGGAACGCAGCTGCAGAGCTGAGTGCTCCCAGAGCCCCTGCGGGGCTGCGAGATGCTGCCCCCCACCCCTCCACGGCCCCGCAGCGCCACCGCGTTTTTTTATTATTATCAGCCATTTTAAAAACGAGGAATAAAAGGATATTTAATGAGCCACCCCGGGCCTGTGTGTATGTTTGAGCGTCCCAAGGACCAAGCAACCCCCGTGGCTCTGCTCCGGCCTCCCCTCGATGGGAGAGGAACGGGGCTGAGGGTGCCCAGCGCCTCTGCAGGGGCTTTGGGCAAACCCCGCTCCCATGGGAGGGAAAGGGTTCAGGGAGCGGGGAATGCAGTGCCGGAGCTGGGGAGCTCAGGCTGCTGCGTGGGTCCGTGGGGCCAATGTAGCCCTTGGTGCTGGTGGATATTGGAGTTCCTGGTGCCCACCCCACAGCCACATGGTGACACATGGCAGCGGGACAGAGTCCCTGTCCCAGCAGCCAAAGCGGGCAGAAGCCCCCTCAGCCCTGCTCTGGCGGGAGCTGGGCAGGAGTGTGGCCAGGATCCTGCATCCCAGGTCAGTGCTGATCCCACGCACCCCATGGCTCCCTCGGCTCCTCGTGGTCATGGCCGACGGCACAGCCACCACAGACCCCGGCACCTCCGTGGAGCAGAGACTTCAATTAAAAGGTAACTGAAAAATAGCAGCCCCGCTGCTCCGGGCAGTGTGGGGAGAAACTCCAGGGCCAGCGGAGTCCGTGTCCCTGACTCCCGGTGTGGCTGCGGGGGCATCTCCTCCGCTGGAGAGGGGGAACAGGCCAGCCCAGACCCCCACCCAGTGCTGATAGAGGGATGGGGACCCCTGGGTCAGCCGGGGTCGTGTCCGTCACGGGGGGGATCCTGGGGCCGTGTCCATTGTCTCGGGGGGATCCCAGGGCAGTGTCTGTTGGGGGGGATCCCAGGGCCGCGTCCACGCGGCCTCAGCGCAGGCTGCTGCTGCTGCTGGCCTGGGAGCTGCCGACCCCTGGGTGCTCTGGGCTGTGCCGGTTCTGCGGAGGAAGGACAGACAGACATCCTGTGAGCAGGATGGACACACACACACATCCCATGGGGCCTCCTGCATGGCAGCAGCACCCAGGAACAGCCACTTGCAGGTCTCTGCCGTGCCACCGCCCGCTGCCAGACGTTCCCCGGGATGGGCACGCGCTTGGAACCTGACCCCAGCTCTCCCAACCCACCTTCTTCTTCTTCTTCTCTTTCTTCTTCCTCTTCCGCTCCGGATCCTCCTCTTTTTTCTTCTTTTTCTTCTTGTGGTCGGAGTCTGAGGGGGTTTCTGAGGGAAGGAAAGCACTGGAGGACCCGGGTGCCCGAGGTGGGCTGGGAGAGGGTCCAGGTGCAGCGGGAGCAGCCCCTTACCTGGGGGGACAGGGTCCTGTGTGCGGCTCTGCTTGTGCTTGTGCTTGTTCTTCTTCTTGGGTGGCTGGATGTGCATCAGCCGGCACTGCTCCGGCAGCTGCAGGGACATGGGTGGTCACGCTGAGGTCCTTGGTCGCCCCAGCTCCCCTGCTGCCCCCTGGTTTCCTCAGCTGCCTCCAGCTCCTAGGCCACTCCCCAGTCCCAAAGCTGTCCCCCAGCTCCCTGGATGCCCCCTGGCTCCCATCTGTGTGCTCACCGGGCCGGCGTGGAGCCGGAATCCCGTCAGCATGGTGCCGGTGAGGGGCGTGAAGGAGCTGCCGCAGATGGGGGGCTTCTCGATGAGAGAGCGCAGGGAGCTGTTGTCGTGGGAGCCGGGCAGGTCAATCATGCCGGGCAGGTCGGGGAGGAAGTTGCTGAGCTTCTCCTTCACCTTCTTCCCGCAGAACTTGTTGTAGGCGTGCTCCAGGTTGTAGTGCGTGATCAGGTTCGTGCTGCCCGTCAGCTCCATCGTGCCTGTATTGGCCGCCAGGAGGGGACGGGCTGTGGCTGCAGCTGCCACCCAGCCAGACCCCCGCCCCGGGGCCCCTGGCCCTTCTCCTCTCCCCAAGGACCTCTGCCCTGCTCCAGGCCAAAGACCCCCAGCCACAATCCCCTTCCCCATCTCGGGATTCCCCGGCTCCGCTCCCCACCCCAGGATCGCAGCTCCCCTTCCCTGGCCCCACAGACAGGGACCCCCCCGGCCCCGCTCCCCACCCGGCCCGAAGATTCGCACCCCGGGACCTCCACTCCACATCCCCATCCCACAGACAGGAACCCCCATCCTGCTCCCTACCAGGCCCCAAGACCCCCATCCTCGATCCCCACCCCGGGACCCCCGACCCCCGGCCCCTCCCCAGGACACCTCCGCCCCGCTCCCCGCCCCCCCAGGCCCGTTTCCTCGGCCCGCCCGCCCGCCCCCATTGGCCGGCGCCGTTGTCAGTCAAGACCGCGCGGCCGATCGGCCGCTCTAATTGGCCGCCCGCGCGCAGGCCCCGCCGCCCGTCGCGCGCACCTGGCAGTTCGCGCAGGAGGTAGAAGGGGCCCGCGCCGGCCTTGCGGGCCGCGTCCTCGCCCGGCGGCGCCGCGGTGGCTGTGGGGGGTGGCGGGGCGGCCCCGGCGCCCGGAGCCTTGGTAGGGCCGAACCCCAGGGCGGCGGCGGCTGCGGCGGCGGGGGGAGGCGGCTCAGCTCCGCCAAACAGCGCCGAGAAGTTCTCCATCTTCCCGGCGTGCCCCGCGCGAGGCCGCCCCGCCCCGTCCGCTGCCATTCGCCCAGTGCTGCACAGGTCCCGCCCCCGGCGCGTCACCATTGGCTGAGAGCCATAGATACCCCGTTCCTGTGTCGCAGCCATTGGCTGAGTGCTATTCAAGTCGCGCCGTGACTGGCCCAGCGTCGTCCAGGCCTCCACCCGCAGCCCATTGGCCCAGCACTGCCCAGGCCCCGCCCCGCCGAGCCACCATTGGCCGAGCTTCGCCCGGGCCCCGCCTCATTCGGATGAGCCCCGTCCATGCCCGACGCCATTGGCCGAACCCCGTCTAGGCCACTCCCGCTACCCCGGCAGGCTCATTTCCAGCCTCCTGATTGGTCGCTGCTCCCATTGATCCGCCGCGGCCTGAGAGGAGCCCGACAGCGCCGCTCTCCATTGGCTGACGGGTACGTGGTCCCGCCTCCCTCCTCCCGCCGGACCAATAGGAGCGCGGGGGATCGGCGGCCCGGGCCAATAGGAGCGCGGGGAGGTGGGGCGGCGGTGCCGGTAAAGATGGCGGTGCTGGCGCCGGTGCTGGCGCTGCTGTACTCGGTGCCCGGGCTGTGTCGTTGGCTTGCCCGCCCGTACTACCCGCTGTCTGCGCTGCTCGCCACCGCCTTCCTGCTGGTGCGCAAGGTGCCACCACTGTGCCAGGGGCTGCCCTCGCAGCGGGAGGACGGCAACCCCTGTGACTTCGACTGGGTGAGCGCCGGGCCGGGCTAGGCCCTGCCCCCCGGTTCCCCCTCGGAGCTACGACTGCGACCCCTGAGCCTGGCCCGGCCCCACCCGTCACCCCACGAGCCCTGAGCTCGCACTCCTCGAGCCCAGCCTGCCCCCCCCTCCCCCCCAGTGCCTAAGTCTGCACGCCCGAGCCTGCTCTGCAACCCCTGGTCTCGGTCTGCAGCCCCCAGTGCTGCCCGGGGCCTCCGGGCCCTCATTCCCCTCTCGGCCTGCGTGCCCGAGCTTGCACCACCACCACCACCCCGGCCTGAGCCTGTCCCTCTCCGGCCCTGGTCTGCAGCCCTGAGCCCGGAACCTGCCCCCTCCGGCCCTGGTCTGCACCCCCGGGCACTGTCTGGGGCCTCTGAGCCCTCGGCCTGCAGCGCTTCTACCCCACAGTCCCCTGAGCCTGCGCCCCCAGCGCCTGCCACCTTGGGCCGGGGGGAGCCCGGCAGCCCCCGCATGGCTGGCACGGCCTCGTCCCGGTGCCAGGCTGTGCCAGGATCAGCCAGGCTGCGGGAGGGCAGTGTGGCTGCAGCGATGGCCGCTCCTGGGACCCAAGGAGTGCCTCCTGCTGACACCGTGTCCCCTGTCCCAGCGAGAGGTGGAGATCCTGATGTTCCTCAGCGCAATTGTGATGATGAAGAACCGTCGCTCCAGTGAGTCAGGGGCTGCAAGGTGGGGGCTGGGGGTGCTTATAGGAGCCGGCTGGGCTGGGCTCTGCAGGGCCAGGTCTGGCTCTCCCGCAGGATCCGCCCTCAGGAGCCGGCCCCATCCTCCATCTGTCTCTCTTTTCCGCAGTCACCGTGGAGCAGCACATTGGGAACATCTTCATGTTCAGCAAAGTTGCCAACGCCATCCTCTTCTTCCGCCTCGACATCCGCATGGGGCTGCTCTACCTCACGCTCTGCATTGGTGAGGCGGGCGGGGGAGCTGGGGGAACTGGTGGACCCTGGGGTGGAACTGGTGGCCCTGGGAGGGCAACCAGCAGCTCTGGAGGGGAATCAGGGGGATCAGGGGGAAAACCAATGGGAGGAAACTAGGGGAGGAACTGGTGGCTCTAGGGAGCACCACAGAGGGAATCAGCAGCACCAGGAGGGGAAGTAGTGGCAGTGGGGGTGGAACTGGGAGGGGGACCAGCAGCTTCTGGGGAAAACTGGTGGCACCAGGGGGAAAAGCAGTGGCACTGGGAAGGAACCAGGGGAGGATCAAGGGGAACTGGTGGCACTGGGGGGCACCAGGGTAGGAACTGGCAGCACCAGCAGGGGAAATGGTGGCACTGGGGGAGACTGGCAGCAAACTGTGGCACCGAGGGGGAACCTGTAGCACCATGGGTGGCAGCCATGCCCCCTTGGCACCTATGTCCCTGCTGGCCCTCTGCACCAGAGCTCCATCTCGCTGCGGGGCTGCCATGCCGCCTCCTTCCCCACTGGTGGTGGCAGTGGGCGTGCGTGGTCTCAGCAGCTCATGACGCTGTGTCACAGTGTTCCTGATGACATGCAAACCTCCGCTCTACATGGGCCCTGAGTACATCAAGTACTTCAGTGACAAAACCATCGATGTGAGTATCTGCAGTGGCCCGGAGGGCTCTGCCCAGTGAGGCGGGGGTTCTGCAGGGCTGGGTGCTCTGCCCGGTGAGGTGGGGGCTCTGCTTAGTAGCCCCATGGCCCCACTAAGCCCCATGCCCCTGCTGCAGGAGGAGCTGGAGCGTGACAAGCGGGTGACATGGATCGTTGAGTTCTTTGCCAACTGGTCCAGCGAGTGCCAGTCCTTCGCCCCCATCTTTGCTGACCTCTCCCTCAAGTGAGCGGCGGCCGCGGGGGCCTTGGGACTCACGGGACGGGGACTGGTATCGCTCCCGGCCATGTGATCACCCACAGCATGCAGCCTGGTGTTCCTGTCATCTAGGTATAACTGCCCGGGGCTGCACTTTGGCAAGGTGGATGTGGGCCGCTACACGGACGTCAGCACCAGGTCTGAAGCCATGGGCAGTGCTGGGGCAGGGGGCCAGGAGCCTCCAGATGCTCCGGATTGCGGCTTCACCTCAGCCTTCCCCTCCACGCAGGTATAAGGTCAGCACGTCACCCCTCACCAAGCAGCTGCCCACCCTCATCCTCTTCCAGGGCGGGACTGAGACCATGCGCCGGCCACAGATCGACAAGAAGGGACGTGCTGTGTCCTGGACCTTCTCCGAGGTCGGGGGGATCCTGCACCCTAGGCAGGGGTCCTGGGGGTGCCATGGCCTGTGCTACTGGGACAGGATCAAGCTGGGGGTACCGGGGGTGCTGCAGCCAAGGTGATGGGGTGGGATGGGGCCAGGGGTCCTGTGGTGCTGTGTCCCCAGTGGGCTGCGTCCCGGGCACTGGGGCAGGATAGGGCCGCCCTACACCCGGGGAGGGAGGCCCAGGGTGCAGCGGACACTGACGCGTCCTCTCGGCTGCAGGAGAACGTGATCCGCGAGTTCGGGCTCAACGAGCTCTACCAGCGGGGCAAGAAGCAGCCAAGGGACCGCGAGGGGGGGCATGAGGAGCCTCCTGCAGCACAGGCACCCCCCGACCAGGAGCCCAAGAAGGACAAGTAGAGGCTGCTCTGGCCATCGCCATCACTGTCACTGTTGCCATCACCAGCCCCAGCCTTGCGCCCTGCCTGGGACTCTGCGCAGGGGGGTGCTCAGGGCCGGTGGAGGCACAGCCCCCTCTCTGCTAACGCTCATCTGTATCGCTGACAATAAATGGCCCGTGGGCCAACATCCCTGTGTCCGTGTGTCCATGTGTCTGTCACCATCTACCTGTCTGTGCATCCCTGCCCGTATGTCCACATCCATGTGTCTCTGTCCACGTCCCTACATCCTTGTCTGTATGTCCCTGTCTCTGTGTCCGTTTGTCCCTATGCCCATGTGTTCCCATCTGTATGTCTGTTTACCTGTCCGTATGTCCCTGTGCCTGTGTGTCCACAGGTCTTAATCCATCTGTCCCTGCCCATCTGGCTGTGTGTGCGTGCATCCTTGTCCCTGTGTCTGTCTGTCCCTGTGTCCGTATGTCTGTGTGTCTAAGTCCACGTGTCCCCGTCTGTGTGTCCGTTTGTCCCTCTCCATATGTCACATACAGGTGTCCTTGTGTCTGTCTGTGTGTCCGTGCACCCCTGCACTGGGAGGGGCGGGGCCTGAGGGCAGGGCTACTGTGAAATCACCGCGCCCATTAGCTGGTGTGGCCCTCTGCGAGCTGCCGCTCCGCGCTCTGATTGGTTGGGGCCGGGCTCTGATTGGCTGCCGCCCCGCTCCCTGAATTCTGGGGCCGCACTCTGACTGGTTGCCGGCGGTGGCGGCGCGCGGGCGGAACCACCGGCGCTGCCTGGGCGAGGTGAGGCCTCTGTGTAACCGGATCCCGGGAGCACAGACACTGCTGCCCCGGGCGGGGCGGGGGGCCCTCGCGCAGCAGGGAGCATTTCAGTCTCCTGGCTCGCGGGGTCCGCAGCACCGTCAGCCCCGACGCCCGAGCTTACGCACACACGCAACCCCCGCGCCCACCCCCCCCCCGCAGTTCAGCCGGGTGGTGACGTCCGACGCGCCCTGCGCTCCCGTGCGTGCTGAGCGCGGCGGGGCCACTCCGGGACTTCAAGGGTTCCTTGCCCGCGCCGGCCCCGGTGCCCCCCCTTCCCGTACGGACCCCGGGACCCTCCCCCTTCCCGCCCGCTCCCCCAAACCCAGGACCCTCTTCCCGCCCCCAACCGGCCCCGACGCGCTGGCCCTGGGACCCCCCCCGCCCCGCTCCCCCAAATCTCCATCCCCGGGGCCCCCCGGCAACCGCTATAACAGGCCCTGACGGGAACCCCCATCGCCCCCCATGATGAATCTCCGGGGACCCGACCCCCTCCTAAAGTGGGACCCTGGGAAGCCCCCTCTCCGCACCCCACACACCCCCCCGGGACCCCGGGGCAGCCCTCTCCCCACACCCACCCCCTGCCAGGACTCCGGGAAGCCCACACCCCACATCTTGCCCCAGCAGGACCCTGGGCAGACCCCTCCCCGCACCCCGGCTCCCCGCAGGATGGCTCCCCGCGGGCGGAAGCGCAAGGCCCGGCAGCCGCCGCCAGCCGGGGGTCCGGAGAAGACCGAGACCCCACAGAAGCGGGCGCGCTCGGGGGGTGAGGGCAGCCCTGGGGGCAGTGGCCCCCGCGTGGTCATCGAGCACTGGTGAGCGGTGGGGGTGGCTGTGGGGGTCTGGGGTCCGTGCGCGCCCCCCGCGCTGACCCCCCTGTCCCCAGCAAGAGCTGACGCGTGTTCGGGCGCGCGGCAGCCGCCGTGCGGGACGCCCTGCGTGCGACCATCGCCCACCTCCCCGTGGAGATCAACCCCCGGCAGCCGCGCCGCAACAGCTTCGAGGTGTCCCTGGTGAAGGAGGACGGCAGCAGTGAGTGCGGGGTGCGGGGCGGCGGGGCGGGGGCTCTGGGCACCCTTCACCACCCCTGCCCTCCCCAGGCGTGGAGCTGTGGAGTGGCATCGGGAAGGGGCCACCACGCAAGCTGAAGTTCCCTCAGCCCGAGGTCGTGGTGGAAGCCCTGAAGAGCAGCCTGGGATAGAGGGGTCGGCCACGTGAGCAGAGAGAGGGACTGGGATGGGATGGGTACGGGGATGGAAGGGAATGGGGATGGGTATGGGATTGGGACTGGAACAGGACTGAAAGGGGACAAGGGGTGGGATGGAGACAGGGATGGGATTGGGATGGAAGGGTATGGGAACAGGAATGGGATGGGGACTGGAACAGGACTGGAAGTGGTCAAGAACGGGATAGGATGGGACAGGGATGTGATGGGGACTGGAATGGGATGGGGACAGAAGGAAATGGGGACAGGAATGGGACGGGATGGGGACTGGGAACAGGACTGGAAGGGGTCAAGAACGGGATGGGATGGGATAGGGATGGTAATGGAGACAGGAACGGGAATGGAAGGGAATGGGGACTGAGATGGGAATGGGATGGGGTGGGATGGGATAGGGACTGGAACAGGACTGGAAAGGGCCAGCAACAGGGTGGGGACCAGGATGGGATGGAATAGGGACTGGGATGGGGACTTGAATGGGTCAGGGCTGGGATAGGAAGGTGACAAGGATGGGATGGGGACTGGAATGGGATTGGAAGGGAACGGGCAGGATGGGGACAGGACAGGATGGGGACAGGACAGGATAAGGACAGGACAGAGACACCCCCACCTGTGCTCTCCCCACAGCCAGTCTAGGATCGGTGCCTGCGGCACGAGCATCCATGAAGAGGCGCGACAAAGTGGGGCGCACCTGCCAGCCTCAGTCCCGTCTCCGATGCTGCAGCTCTGCCGCAAGAAGCCCCCGCTAGACCCCTTGTTTCCCCCACAGCCCCCCATGTCCTCAATAAAGCCTAGCAGCCCCACGGGACAGCTCCAACAGTTTATTTCCCTGTGGGGGGCACAGCTAGATTCCTACCCGAGGATGTCCACCTCCTCATCGGATGAGGGACATGGCCTGACACAGATGGTGCCAGGGGGCAAGCAAGGCTCCACCATCCCTACATCCACTTCTTCCTCCTCTTCCTCAGGGTCCCCCTGTGGCACCGCCTGCCCATTGTGCTGACAAGACCCCTGGCCCAGTTTCCTGCAGCCCCCCTGGCTGAACTGCTGTGGCAGGGAGTGCCTGCCTGCTCCCCCTGGCACTCCCGCATCTGTCAGGGGTTGCCACTCCCGCACCACTTCCCAGCATTTCCCACTCTCCACCTTCCTCAGCTTCACACATCCCACGGGGCCAAGGCTGGGGTCCACGGTGCTTGGGGAGGCCTCGGTGCTACCAGGATGGACCCCGGTGCTGCCAGGGGTCACCGTGTCACTGGTGCTGCCAGGGGAGCCGCATGAAATGGGGCACAGGCAGGAGCGGTTGAGCTGGCGTTGGGGCCCCAGCTTGACCAGGCGTCCCCCCTGCAGCTGCAGTGACTCGAGCGCAGTGATGCGGAGGTGGCGGGCAGCCGCCAGCACCTCCTGCACCTCCTCCAGCGTGGCCTCCAGCTCAGCAGTGTAGAGGAAGCGCACCAGCTTGCGCAGCACCTGGATCTTCAGGCCCTCCAGCTCCAGCACCACCCTGCCACCCCGTGCTGGCAGCTCCTGGCCCAGCTGCTCCATGAAGAACGGGCTGCAGACGGAGAGGATGCAGCAGTGGGCCACCACCGCCTCACCTGCAGAGCAACAGCCACTGTGACTGCTCATAGCCCCCTGATCCCCCCAGGGACCCTGCCTGCAGATCCCCCAGGGCACCCGCAACTCTGTGGGTGCTGCCTGCTCACCTTCTGCCTGCAGGACCACATCGCAGAAGACATCCGCCCGCTGCTGCTGCTGATGGAGCTGCTGGAAGGCGGTGCGGAGCAGGCGAGTGCTGTGGTAGAGCAGCTTCGGGGTGGCCGCCAGAGAGTCCATGGGCCCTGTGGAGACAACATGGCACTGGGGACACGGGGAGCAGTACTCGCCATCAGTCACTGCAGACAGGCTGGAACAGTTTGGCATCAGGATGAAGCAGGGCCAGCACGGGTGCAGGTGTGTTCTGCATCACCCATGCGGCTGTGCAATGGTTATATGGCTGCACAGCCACTGTGCAATGGCCCACGCAGCCACTGTACAACAGCCACGTAAAGCCCTGCACAGTCATGGGGCAGCCTGAATCTCCATCTTGTGCCTGTCCAATGGCCCACACAGCTGTGTAAAGGCCCATATGCCCATGCAATGGCTCAAATGCCAGTGCACAGGCCTATACACAGTGCAAACGCAGCCATGCAATGGCCCATGTGCTTGCATAAAGGCCTGCACATGGTGCGACGGCCTGTACACCCATGCACTGGCCTGCATGCTGGTGCACAGGCGCAAATGCAGCTGTGCAATGGCTCAAGCTCTGGTGCAAAGGCCCACATGCTCATGCACAGGCCTTCACATGGTGCAAAGGCCCAGACACTCATGCAATGGCCCAAATTCTGGTGCAAAGGCCCCAACACCTAAAGCCCCATGTGCTCGTGCACAGGCTCACACATGGTGCACAGGCCCAAACACCTGTGCAGAGCTACAAATGCCGGTGCAATGACCCAAGTACCCATACAATGGCCCAGGCACTTGTGTACAGGTGGGCATACTGTGCACAGGCCCAAACACCAGCGCAATGACCCAAACGCAGTGCACAGGCCCAAAGCCCCGCGCCAAGGCCGCTGTGCCCTCACACAGCCCCGCACCCAGAATGCAGCCCCCCCCGCATCTCCACCCACCCTTGGGTCGCCAGGGGGCGCTCGCCAGGACGGCTGTGGGGGAAGAATGCGCTGGGAGCCCCCGCCCGCCGGGTACGTGCCCGTGGGGGTGGGTGGTGCCGCCGGGGTCCCCGAAGCCAAGACCGAGCCAGGTACCGAGGCCCCGCCACAGCGCCTCCTCCCAACGCGCGCCTCGAGCCCGCTGCCTCGTGTGGCTCGGCCGCCCGCCCCGCTCCCAGCGCCCGCCTCTCTATTGGCTGTGCTGCCTGCCAATCATGCTGGCAGCCAATGGCAGTGCGGCTTGGGCTGTGGCGGGAAGAGCGTGCCGGCGGTGGTGGCTTAGGCACCCGGCCGCCCCGCCCCCTCCCAAACCGTCTTGCTATTGGTCTTACTGCCTGCCAATCACACCTGCTAGCCAATAGCAGCCTGGCGTGGGCTGTGGCGGGAAGGGCATGCGGATCGGGTCGGGTCGGGTCGGGTGGGGTGGCCGCCACGGCAAGCAGGGCCGAAGGAGGAGAACGGGGGGAATAGCCCTGTCCTGGCCTTCAGCCCCACTTCTGCAGGGCTGTGGGCACGGCAGCCAAGCCATAACATGAGCAGAGGGCTCCAAGCCGCTCCTGGTCACCATCGTGAGGGTGATAACTGTGGGGTTCTCCCCACAGAGCTGCTCTCCTTGCCAGGGTGGCCCTGGCTTTGTCTGGGTTCCAAGGACCCTACCTGCCCTCGCGGGTGGGGGGCGGTGTTCCCGTGGCTGCTGGTGAGGAGGGTGATGGGGGTGTTTGGAAGCCGCCCCTCATGCCAGCAATGCTGGAAGCATTTCCATTGCTTTATAAAGTGCCCACTGTGCTCCATGCACACCGGCAGTGACCATGACTGGCCCGACCGCCCAGACGTACTCGCTGCTCTGACAAACGGCTGAAGCAGGTGGGAATTCCAAGAGCTGTGGATGAGAAAGAGTCCAGACAACGCCGCAAATTTCAAACTTCTGAAGTTTTCAAACACCATATCACCACCGGTACTTTCCATGGCTTTGTAGAGGGATTTTCATCTGTTTTGACATGAGAGGGTGTTTTTTTTATCCTCTGTTTTTTGTGCACGCAGATGGATGCAAAACAAGGCAGCAGCTGACGATGGGCCAGGTGGCTGTGGTTCGTGGCTGGCGTTGTGCTCACCTCGGGTGCCTCAGAGCCCAGCTTAAATACCAAGGGATACAGCAAAACAAGTACTTTTGCATCACAGTGCTATCATGTGTTCATAAAAACAGATGAAAAATAGACACGTTTCCTCCCCCATCTGTTGCAATCTTTTGGAATTACAATGATCAGAGCTGTCATAATTTTGGAGCCTTGCTGCTGCTGCCACCTCACATTTTCCAATCTGTTCATGTTGGCCCCTGCACCCTTGGTTCCATTCCTGGAAAACTACCCATGGGAAGCACCCTTGGGATCAGAGGAGACCCCACAGCCCTGCAGAAGAGCCGTGTCTGCCCTAGGACACAGTGAGACGTCTGGGCTTGCCCACTGCTGCGTGATAACATTTGTGTTGTGTCTCAAACACACTGAGAAGCAGAGCAGGGAAAGGGGGAACTTATGGAGTGGGAATCAGAAGCGAAGCTGGGAAGAAAACCCCTTCCCCTCCAGCCAAGGCCAAGGGATGAGCAAGATATGCCTGCGAGTGGCAGGACACCGGTGGTGGAAATCACTTTCCAGCCGGGAGAACCAACCAGGACAGAGACGCCAGGGGAAAGACACAGAGCCAGGGTGAAGCAAAACTGCAAAATCTCAAGGCACTGATATCAGAGGACTTCCTCTTGTGATCTGCAGGTGAGGCAATGCTCCAAGTCCTGTAGAAGCTTGGATCCTTGGTGCTGGCTCAGGACAGGTCTCACTGCCCACATCCAACCTCACCAAGAGCAAAGGGAGATGGCAAGGCCAGCCTTGCTTTGCCTGCATCACCAGGAACACTGGCCGTCAGGAGGGGAGAGATGCGCGGTGTCTCCTCCCTTCCATGCAGCCTGAGACATCCCCTCTGGACTGGGAGCAGAGGCTGCAGTGTCGCCTAGTCACCTTGCTCCAGCTGCAGAAAAGCAAGCTGCATTTCCTTGTCCACCCAGAGAGGTTGGCACAGCAGGCTTGGCTCTTCCCTCCCCTCTGTGTCCCTCTCCCCACTCCGGAAGCCATCCTAGAGGCAGGGGTGAGGAAGGGGTGAGTGACCCATGTCTGCCCCTGCCCTGCGATGCACTCAGTGCTGCCGGTGGCTCTTGTTCCGTAACTCTTATTGGTACCCAAAGCCAGATAATCCACACTGGAAAAGCACAGATACCCTGTGTCCTATTGACCCCTCTCTTTTAACACCGACATCATATTCACTGCCAGAATTCGCCGGCTAAAAAGATTCGAGTGTGGCTCTCACCGCCATGCCAGCTAGACATGTAAGGCCATGAATCCTCCTGCTCGCCTCCAGGTGCTCCGAAGCCAATTCCCTGGGACACAGCCCGGCTCTGCTGAGGCTGGGGCTTGGGCAGCTGAGGCCAGGTGACTCAGTGGATCAGGAATGTCAGGTGGGGTTTATCTCCTGGTGGGATTCTCTGGGGCGGAGAAGGGAGGGTAGCTCTGTCTGGAGGTGGCCTGGACATGTGCTGGTTATCCAGGCTCCCTCTACAGTTGATAGGGAGAGGCCTTCCTGTAGGACAAGTTCTGTCTTCCCAGCGTCTCCCCAGCCCTGGAATCAGCAGGTTCTGAGCTGGTTTCTTTCAAACAAAGGCAATTCTCACCCCAGGTCTCACAGCCAAGGCTGTTTCCCAGCAGCGTCCTCTCTTGCTGCTGTTCCCACCCCACAAACAGGAGCTGACGCTGCTTCCCTGTCCTCGGGAAGTGCCGCCCTCGTGTTTTGCTGTGGCTGCCACAGAGAGAAGGGTGAAGGCAGGGGTCTGTGGCTGGGAAAAGAGCCCGAGGTGAGGAGAGGAGGAAGAAGAGGCTATCAGGAGTGACAGATCATGGCAGGGTGGGGAGGGATGGAGACTCCCGTGCCCGCTGTGGTCATTGGCACATTTAAGAGAAGGATGTGGCAGGAATTCAGTGGTCTGAGACTATATTGGGATGCAGACATGGAAGGCTGATAGCAAGTGGGTTTGCAGGCACGGAGAGGCTGGGCACAGCGGGAGGCAGGTACCACGCTCCCAGCTGACCCAGTGCCGAGCATGTGGGGAGCTACCAGATGCTGCTCGGGGAAGGGATCACTGTGGGCAGTGAGCTCGCTTTAATGCCCAGTGTTTCCTAACTTGGAGAAAAAGCTCCATCAGACCCAGCTTCCCTCCTCCCCTTCAACGCTGGTGTCCGTCGGAGAAGACATTTCCACCCCCAGTGCTGTGCTTCCCCTCGCGTAGGGATGAGGCAACAACCTGTTGGGATTCCCATAGGAAAGGGGCTGCGGAAATGCCTTGTTGTCCTGATTTAGAACAATGCAGGCCATCTCTGAGCTGCCTGCCTGAGCAGCCTCCCCTTCCTCCTGCCCTCCTCCACTGGGGAGCACGGATCTGTCTGGTAAACAAGTCTTCATGCTCGGTTCCGGGGGCAGCTGTGTTTTCTGTGAGTCTCATCTGGATAAGGCAGCGCTGCGGGATGAAAGGGGACCTGTGAGATGTGATTACATGTAATTGCTGTAAATAGTTACTGTAAAAGAGGGCAAATTTCCTTATGCCGGTAACACATCTCCTCCTTTTCCCAGGAAGTTGTGGACAGGCTCCTCTCTCATTCAAACAGGAGCGTGGTTAGCTGCTGGGTGAGCTGACACTGGAGGATCCAGGGTCATCCTGCCTTCCCAAGTACAAGTGCGTTGCAGGGCATTCCGGTGGCTGCCAGGCTGGGCTGACTCAGGCACCGGAGGCTGCCTGGCTTCAAAGAGCTCCGACTCCAGCTTGGAGCCAGCAGAGGCGTTGGCAGCAGTGCCTTTCATCCCTCTGGAAGCTGGAGACTTTGGAGGCTGTGGATTTCTGAGCTGGTTGGTCACCAGGCTCAGCAGGAGGCTGCCCCGTGCCTTCCACACTCACGGTCACTTTCGTGTTATCCGTGCAGGAGCTGAAGGTTTGTGGGAACACGCTGCATCCTGCTGACAGCCTGTTGTCCCATGGGATGTGGGACCGGAGGACCAAGGTGACCCTGTGCCTTTTCCCTGAGGGAGGGCCATCCCTTGGGAGGCGTCAGAAATCCTTGGGACAGGCAGGCAAGGACTCTCCTTCCCAGAAGGAATTGCTAGAGCACCTCTTATCTTTCCTTGTCCCCAGGACTCGAGGGATGTCCCCACCCTTGTCCCCATGTGGGTGAAGAGGAGGGTGGGCAGCCGACGATTGTTTGTGATCCAGGAGCAGTTCTCACTCAAGGGGCCCCGATTCCCTCACTTTGGGTGGCAGCGAGGACAAAGGGGTGCAGGGACGAAGGTCTCAGCTCTCAGGGATGGGATGGAATGGAATGGAATGGAATGGAATGGAGAAACCTCCTGGGAGGGGCGGGAGCTGGGATGATCCCTTTACAAACCAAACGTCGGGAGGCCTGGGGGTCCCGTGGCCTGATAATCTCCCTAAGCGTGTCCTTCACACGCACTGAATCCCTTCTCTCCCATTGTTCCTCTTTGGGCCAGTTCTACCCCAGCTAGGGGTGACCTCCGTAGGGATCTGCAGGCTGATATCCCATCTCTCACTCCTCCTTGCTGCGCCTCGCAGTGCAAATTTACCCGGGAATCACCTGTCCCCGCCCAGCCCTTTCCTCTCACTGTTGTCTCACCGTTTGGCAATCGGGACAGGTGGGATTCTCCACAGCACCCGATCTGCCAGCCCAGGGCCAGAGCGGAGCTGGAAAATAGTTGCCTTCAGAGGGCCTGGATCCAGACTCCTGCCAGATGAGCACGCAGCACACAGAAAGGGGCAGGCTGCACACCAGCTCCTTGCCTCTCTGGGGAAGGGGAAATCCTCCTGCACCGAGGTGCTGAGGAGTGTGCAGCCGCCTCCTGCCAGAGCTCAGCTCTGCTCCGGCAGCTGCGGCGTGGCAGGCGCTGGGATGTGACGCTGCTCCCTGAGGAGCACCGCTCCGTCTGGAGCTGTGAGGGTGGGGAGACCCTGGCCCAGGTTGCCCAGAGCAGCGGTGGCTGCCGCAACCCTGGAGGTGTTCCAGGCCAGGTTGGATGGGGCTTGAAGCCCCCTGACCCCGCGGGAGGGGTCCCTGCCCATGGCAGGGGGTAGCACTGGATGGGCTTTGAGGTCCATTCCAACACAAACATTCCATGAGTCTGTGACAGATCCCCGGGGCACAGACGCGGCAACACAGACCGCATGGACACAGATCCTACGGGACAGACGCCATAGGCACGGACCCCAGGAACACAAATCCCACGGGGCCGACCCCACGCCCACCCCGCTCTGCCCCCAACTTTGCCTGACGCGCTGGCCACGCCCCCTGCGCGCGCCTTCACTGGCCGCGCCCTCTTGGCGCACTGACCCCGCCCCTGGTGCTCACGAGCCCCGCCCCGCGGTGCTGGCCCCGCCTCCCCAGCGCGCCCTCCCGCCGACCCCGCCCCGCTCGGCGCGCGCTGACGCGGGGGGCGGAGCCTCCAGCCCCGCCCCACGCGCCCTGCGGGCCCAACTTCCATTTTAGGTGCGGGAGCGGCACGGGCGCTCGGAGCAGTCCGGTACCCTTTGCCCCCGGTCACACCGGCTTCGCTCACACCCACAACCCCTCCGCTCTGCTCACACCGCACCGGGGTTTGTCCGACACCCCCCGCACCGCTCCCACCGGCTCCCACTGTCTCGCCTCGCCGCCACCGCGGGGCGGGACCGCCACCCCCACCGCCGAGGAGCCCGGCCACGGTGAGTCCCTGTCGCGCCGTCCCGGGGCGGGGAGTTCGAGGGGGGCAGCTGGTGAGCGCCGGGCGCCGCTCTCTCCCGCGGCAAAGCGGACGGGTCGCCCTCGGTGGTGCCGAGCCCCGGAGGCTCCGCTGCCCGGGAGACGGGACTCAACCCCTCTCGGTGGTACCCGGTATCGGTTCCCCAGGTGGTGCCGGGTCCCCGCTCTCCGGCGCCTTCCCGGCCGCCCCCCAGTAGTGCCGGATTCCTTCGGTGGTACCGAGCCCTGGAGCGTCCGCTGCCCGGCATCTGGGTCCCCTCGGCGGTGCTGACACCCCCCTCCCCAACTCTTTCGGTGGTGCCGGTTCCCCAGTATTTCTGGACCAGGAACCGGGACCCGCCGGTGGTGCTGGGCCCCCACCTCCGGTGTTACCGGTCCCCGGTGCTGCCGGGCGGGGCCCCGCGGGGGCGCTGTGGCGGCCCGGGCCGCTCGGAGCCCGCGGGCAGCGACACAAAGGCGGCGGGGCCGCTCCCCGCCCGGTGCCGCCGCCCTGCCCGAACAAAGACGGCCCCGTGTACCGTTGCGGGAGGGCGGCACTGGGACCGGGATCACCTTTGTGCGGGCGGGCAGGGGTGGCGGGGACCCCCCGGCCGGGACGCTCGGGCTCGGGGCTTACAGGCACCTGGCAGAGCCTGTGGCACGGGGTCTCGGGGCGGCGGGGGGGGGCAGTGGGGAGCAGGGACCCACCTGGCCGGGACCCTCAGGCTTGGGTCCCGGCAGAGGCAGTGTCACAAGGACTCGGGGCAGGCAGGGTGCGGGCGGCGACCCCTGGATCCCCCCGGCTGGAACCTTCGGGCTCAGAGCTCCCAGACACCCCGCAGAGCCGGTGTCACTGGAGTCCAGGGGGTCAGGGTGCGGGTGGGACCCCCCTGACCGGGACCCTCAGACTCGGGGCTCATGGACACCCGGCAGTGCTGATGTCACCAGGGCTCAGGGAGGTCAGGGTGCAGGTGAGAACCCCCTGGATGCCCCCTGCCTGCTCCCCTCAGACTCTGGGCTTATGGGCACCCAGCAGAGCTGGGTCACGAGAGCTCAGAGCGCACAGACGCCCGGCACAGCCGGTGCCACTGGGGCTTGGAGTTCACGGACACTCAGCAAAGCTGGTGTTACTGGGGCCTGGGGCAGATCAGGGTGCGGAGCCCCCCAGACCCCACACTATTGGACCTTGTGGACACCCCACAGTGCCAGTGTCACCGTGGCTGGCCGGCTGCAGATCCCTGAGTCGCAGTTGCTCAGCGCCTTCGTGCAACGAGTCGAGGCCTGCGACATTCCCTGCTCCTGTGACACAGGTGCTCCTGGAGTCTGCGGAGAGGAACCTCGGCTGGGGCAGATGCGCTGAGGTTCAAGTGCCCTGTCATGAGGGCTCCTGGCGTCTGGCCTGACTGAAGGGATAGGGGCACCCCCATTGTGTCCCTGGGCTTGGGGCGAGGCAGCCTGGACAGCAGAGCTTCCTCGGATTGTTGGACCTGCCAGACGTGCCTCTGTCCCCAGCGAAGGCTTGGGGAGCCGGTAGCAGGGTGTTGTGTGGGACATGGGCTGTCCTTCCCCCGCCAAAGGCTCCTGCCCAGCGCTGGTAAGCGGAGGGAGCAGCTGGGCTCGTGTGAGGCTGCCTGGGCATGGACAGCGTCGTGTCTGGCTGCGGCCACCTGCAGTCCCACCTGATGTCCCCTGCAGGTGCCCTGGGACTGGTCTGTCCTGTTCTTTGGGTGGAACTGGGAAGAGGCTTGTCCCCAGCTTTGTGGGGAATGGGGGGAGCTCAGCACCAACAGCACCCGGGCCTGCTGGGAATCCCATGGTCCAAGCTCGCGTGCCTGGCCCGTCTGGCTCTGAGCAGCCCTCCTGGATGCAGCAAGGTGGGGGTGAGCGACTGCCCGGTGACTCGCAGACTCGCATCTCTGATGCCCCCAGCATGCATTCCTGGGCATGGTGGGTCTGCAGAGAAGTTGGAGAAGTCCTGTGCTGGTAAGAGCCCAAGCAGGGGAACCAGGACTTTTCCCCGTGGCTGCCTTGCTGCTCTGTCCTGCTCCCAGCACTTTCCTGCAGTTCCCTTACCTGTCCTTGTTTACTCATGCACTTTGAGGGGAAAACATGCAATTTTGAAAAGCTGCTCCCCTTCCTCTCAGCTGAACTCAGCCAAGAGCGCATTGCATGCAAAGGACTGTCCCTGTGTTGCCTCTCATCTGCTCCCTCCTCCAGCCCCTGCTGTGGAGATAACACCTTGGTCCATTGTATCAGTGCCGAGGTGGCTTTGGGACACCTGGAAAATAACAGCCTAGCCTGGACTGTGCCTGGGAGGCTGTGGATTCCTGAAGTGGCTTCCCAGTGTCTGTGACCCAGGGGAAAGTGCGGGTTGGATCTCTTGGTTTCTCTTCCCAGCAGCCCCTCCCCGCTGTCCGCCATTTACTGCTGGCTGGGATGGAGCCCTTTCCAAGGCTGCAGTGGTGCCGTCTCCAGGGAGTATGGAGCTCTCCTGGCTCTAAAAGCCCAGGTCCCCGCAGCCTAGTGTTGGTTTCACTCTGTCCCCACCTCTCCAGGAGCAGAACCGCGGAGCTGGTTTGTGTCCATACAAGGCAGAGGTGCTGCCAGGACGGGGTGACAAACCCCAAACCTGCTGGGTGATTCAGCGCTCCCACCTGCAACACAGGGCTGGGCTGGCACGGGGCCGTCCTGGCATGGAGCGCAGGAATGCGCCTTGCGCGAGGCTGGTGGAAGTAGCTGGATTTATAGCTTCCCGACCAAAGTCCTTGAGTTCCCCAAGGTGGCCACAGCCTTCCCTTTTCCCGTGGAGGCTGCAGGGGAAGCTGTTCCTTGCAGCCCACTCTAGGGCTGGAAACTCCCAGCAGCAGGCCATGAGTCCATCCCCTCCTGCCTGTCTTGTGCTCCTTGCTAATCCGCCCTCCTTCCCACCCAGGAAGGTGGCTCAGCGCAGCCATGCCCATCCCCGTCCCTGTACTTCCCCTCTCCACCCAGCGCTGACCTGTGGATGGATTTCATAGAATCATGGAATGGTTTGGGTTGGAAGGGGCGTCAAAGCCCATCCAGTTCCACCCCCTGCTATGGGCAGGGACACCTCCCACTGGACCAGGGTGTGCCGTCCCGTTCCCCTGCAGCCTCAGCCTGCAGAGGGGCTTTGGAGCAGCAGTGGGTGCTGTGGGAGCCCCTTGTGGTGCTACTCCCGGTCCCCTTTTCCCGAGGAGGAAGTGTGGGTGTTTCTCATGAGGGATGCTGTACACGGGAGGTGGCCACTGGGTGTGGGGGCAATCCAGTGACGAGGGAGTGGTGCCAGGAAGGGGGAGCCTGAAACCGGGGTGCCCAGCACCTCACTTTCATTAGCCTTTCCGGCCTGGGGCAGTGAGCAGCTGTAAGTCAGAGCTCGGCAGTGGGACGCCCAGTGTGCATGGGTCTTGGGCTGAGACGGGAATGACCGATCTGGGGATTCCTCTGCCTTTGGGAAGTGAGCTTCCCTATGCGGGAACAGGAACAGAGGAGCTGTGGGGGGCCAGGAGCTTATCCCTGTGTCTGACCTTATGCTGCAGCCCCACAGGGACTGCACCGCAGACTGCTGCCCCCCTGCAGAAGCCCTTGTGCCAGGCTGGGCCAGGGGTTCTGGTCCAGGCCAGGCAATTCCCCATCTATTTGGCTTTAACAGCTCCGTTCCATGCTGATGGGAGAGCGGAGTCTCTGATGGAAAACTGCAGCCCCTTCCTTCAGGGATGGTGGTAGGTGGGGGTGGCTCAGAGCTGTGGGATATCAGTGGGCATACTGGCAGGCATCCTGGCATCCGAGTGGGGTTCCGGGCTTAGAAACAGCCTTAGTGGGGTGCTCAGCCAGGCCTGGAGCGACTGCTTCGCAGCACAGGTGAGAAAGGGTCTGGGTGCGCTGGGGCTTGGGGGTGAGCCTGGGGAATGGCTCTCCTGTATCCTGGTCAGTGCTGGAGTCCCAGGAGTGCGTTTCAACCAACAGCCGCTCCAGGGCTGGCATGAGGGCATCGCTTCCCAGCCGGCCTGGCTTTGGCCAGGTTCCTGTGCGTGAGGGCAGGAGCTGCTATCGTGCCTCCAGCCCAGCCCGGCTGCTGCAATTCTTCTGGGCGTTGGCCCCAGTTGCAGCGAATACTGCTCAAAGTTCATGGGCTTCCTGCTGCCCTTCATGGGCGCTGGAGGAACCTGGAAGCAGCGTGGGCCCTACCTGCCCCTGCCACTTCCTTGAGAGCCGGCGAAGTGAGGCAGAAGGCACCTGGGTTGGGGTTGAGTGGGCAGTGAGAGGAGCTGCCGTCCCGTCACTGGGCTTTGAAGCTGCAGAAGCACCTCTGGGGTGGGAGAGGGGTTACCTGGGACAAGGGGGTGGGCTCCGGCCAGGAGCAAGGTGGCCCGGTGCAGGAGCTGGGTAGCCTTGGAGATGGGTATGGAGAGCCATTCCCACCCTGGCCAGGAGCAGGAAGGCACCTGCTGACCTGGGCTGGTGTGTTCCCTCCTCGCCTCATCTCGTGCGGTGCCTGGGCTGCTCCTCTCAGAGCTCCCAGATCGCTTGGCTGCTTCCCCACTGGTGCTCCCAGGTCCTATCCTGGCCCAGCAGGGAAGGGGAACTGGTGGTGCTGGGCAGCCCGCGCACGTGGGTGACTGCTGGGCGGGAGGGAGTGCATGGAACTGCAAAGACGAGTTTTTCCAACCGGGAAGGGTGGGGTCACGGTCCTGTTTGCCTGCTGCTGGCAGGCCCCTTGCCCAGTGGGGTAACGCATTCCTGCGAGCATGTCAGTGCACGCTGTGCTGCTTTGCTGTGCCCGGCTCCGGCTGTGGGCAGGCTGAGTCGCTCCTGGGGAGAGGCGTCATCCCACCGCACTGACTGGGGTCTGTTGGGAGGAGGGGGCAGCTGGGGGTGTTTCTGGGGGAATTATGTCCAATGTGGGGAGCTCTCTGCTCTGGACTGGCTCCAGAGCCCTCCTTTCTTTCTGCCTCTCTGTTTCTCTGCCTGTCTCTGCAGGAGGGAGCTCCTGGCACCTTGCAGTGGTATGGCAAACAGGGAACCTGCTCTCCCTTGGTCTTGGCCCCGGTGTCAATCAGTTGGCTTGGGTGGAAAAACACTTCCCAGTCTTCTTTCCCTTGGGAGCGAGACGAGCTGCTCTGGGATGGTCCTGGGGAGCAGAGTTGTGGCAGCAGGCTCGTGCTGTGAGTGGGGCTTCTCATTTGGCTTCCCAGAGATATCCCTGTCCTGTGTGTGAACCCTTGGGAACACCAGAATGCCGAGGGCTGTGTGAGTGGGGCTGTGCAGGCGGATGTGGTGTGTTAGGGAGATGGGAGGGCGGCAGGACTCACTCGCTCGTGTTCCTGGAGTCATGGTGCTGGTGCCTCCTGAGCTCTGTGGATAACAAACCTGGCTCCAGGGCACAGTGGGCACAGCTGTGTCCTCAGGGAGGCTGGAAAAAAACCCAGCGTCCTCCACTCTCTGCTTTTCTAGCATTCCTAACCCTGGGCAGGAACACCGTGGGTGAGGAGCCCTCGTATGTGTTTCCCAGAAGCAGGATGCTTCCAGCGAGCAGGCGGGTGTGTGATCAGCTGTTGGGACCATGCTGATCTCCTGACCGAGGCTGGGCCGCTGGTGCCTGTGTCTGGCATTCTCAGCCTGGTCCCAGAGCGTCTGCATGCTGGCCGGGGGCAGTGGGGAGCGGCCCTTGGCAGGACGTTGTATTTAGAAGCTTACGGGAAAGGGAAGTCACAATGTCATCTCCTGTCTGATCAGGAAATGCAGGTTTCCTTCCCTTTGGCCCGCGTGGGAGCCTGGGAAGCCGCTTCTTGGTGAGCAGTAGCTGAGATGTGGCACCAGCAAGTGATTTGGGGAGGGGGCTGGGGCAGAGCTCTGCCTCGAGCGGATCCTGGTCTGCCTTCATCTTTGTCCTTGCTGCTGCGTGAGAGCTGGCAATAGGAGGCTTGGAGCATGGTATGGGCTTGCTGCTACCCTGCCACTGCCCATATGGAAGGAGCAGCCCCGTTCCCCATACAAGGTTCGGTCCCTGGCTCTGCCCTGATGTTTCTCTGGTGGTTTCCTTTCACTTGTTCCTTGTCCCTCTTGGCAGGGCCCTCAGTGTCATCTCCGAGCATGAATGCAGCCATGCTGCAAGGGAGCCTGGTGATGGTGGGGTTGTGCTGAAACAGAGCTGGGGTTTCCAGCCCCATGCTGTGAGTCAGCCTGCTGGCCACTCGGCCTGCTCCGGGAGCCTGGGCTGGCCTGTGTGAGGGCATGGGGTCTTACTTCTCCGGGCACTTCCCTCTGGCTGCCCCTGTGAGGGTGGCTTGGCCTTATCTGGATAATTCCCTCCCTGCTGCTCCTGCACCCAGTGTTGGTTCAGTGCCTGCCTGTTTGCTCAGCCCGGGGAGGGGAGTGCGGTGTGTCCAGCAGCGGGGAGGTGCCCTGGCTTCCCTGGGGTGGGGACCAGGAGCCTGTCCTGCTCCCTATTCCGGGTGCTGGTTGCTTGGTGACTTGAACACTCCTTGTGGGGAAGGAAGATGCCGTGGTCTGGGCTCCCGGTCTGGGTGCTCCAGATGAGCCCAGTGGAGCGGGTCCCGTGCTGCTGGGGGTGTGATTCCCATTGTGCTTCCAGCCTTTGTGCACTGGTCAGAGCAGTGGCTGGAGTGGAGTCAGAAGCCTGGCTGCAGGTGTCGAGAGAGGAAATGATCTCAGGTGGCCTCTTTGGGAAGAGGGGCTGTGGCAGAGGCTCTGTACTGGGGAAAGGGGACCTGAATCCACCTGTCTGGGTGCTGGGCTGGCACAGAGTCATCTTGCAGCTCTCTGCACCCGAGGCTGTGCTGGCAAGGGCCCATCCATGTGGCATCTGGCTGTGGGTGCTTGTGCCTATTGCCTAGTGGAGGGAGGCTGCCCTCAGTCCTACTGGGAATGCTGGCTGACGGGCTGTGGGCTCTGCTTGGGGGCAGCCAGCAGCTCCTTGAGGAGCCAAACCGGCCCCGGGCTGGGGCACGGAGCAGATTTGCCCCATCTGCTGTGCCCAGCTCAGGTTGGCCGTGCCATTGGCACCACAGCCCAGGTTGAGAGGAACGGACTTTGCTCCCTGAGCTGTGCCAGCCCTTATCTCATTGTAGCCTGGCTGCTGTTTGTTTTCCCTGTGGAGAGAGGTGGCTGGATGGGAAAGTCCAGTGCGACGGGGGAGAGACGGGGTGAAGGGCAGGGGCGCCAGGATGCCAGAGCCTGCAGACAGCGCTGACCTTCAGCGCAACACCAGGGCTCCGGCCGAGCCCTGTGGACACGGGGGTGTCCCCGTTCCCCCGCAGGGCTGCTGTGATCCCTGGGGTGCAGTAGGGAGATGCCCTGCTGTCCCTTCAGCTGCTCCTTGGGCTGGGGGGCTGCTCCCCGGAGCCCAGTGGCCACTGAAGCGTGGCCTGCCCGGGAATGCTCTGGCGGCGTTCCCAGAATCCTTGGTGGGTGTTTGTTTGTGCTGCGCCCCTGAGGCCTGGCGCTACTGTGACAGGAAGCGGGCACGCCGGGGGGAGGGCAGCCAGCCGGCTGGGATGCACTCTGAAATCCCTTTGTCCCGCCAAGCGCTCAGCTGCACATTCCCACAGCGCAGAGAGAGATGCCTTTGTGCTGCTGCAAAGCTCCGGCATGCAGATCCCGAGGGCCGAGGTGCTGGCTGTGGGGCCACTGCCCACGCTGAGGGGTGTCGGGGCCCCTGGCCTCAATGCTGTCCTGGGAGGAGCCGCTGGGGTGTCCCAGGGTGTTGGATGCAGTGGGAAGGGTCAGGCCTTGTGGCCGTCCTGCTCGGGGATTGTGGGTGGATGGCGTCTGCCTGGAGCCCGGTGGCTTGGCCGTTGTCCTGCAGGGAGGGATGCTCGTCCTTCCCTCCCTGAAAGCAGCGGGGAAGCTCGATCTCCCCTCTGCTTGCCGTGGTGCCAGCAGCTCCCTCTGTCCCCTGGAGCAGCCGATGCTTCCCTGGCCGGTGTGGAGGGTTGGCATCTCTTCTGGCCCAACTGGAGGTCTCTCTCTGGCCTGGCCAGGAGGGAAGGAGCTCCTCGGTGCTGTGTCGGAGTGGCTGGCCTTGCGTGCCTGCGACGCAGCTGCCCCGCGACCAGATTATTGACGTGCCAGCAGAACAGGATCGCTCTCTGTGCCTGATCCTGTGCTGCTCCTCCACTGCCAGTCCTGCCTCATCCCAGCAGCACCCATCTGGAGACTGAGTCCTTTCACAGGGATTGCCCCTGTGTTTCACACCCCAGCTGTGTCCAGACCTGTCCCTCAGACCTGGCTGCGCATTCCCAGCCGCGCTGCCCTTGCCGAAGTTGGGGAAGGATGTGCAGCCGCTTCCTCCATCCAGGGCCGGTGGCCGCACCCTGGCCCTTATCGCTGGCTCCTGTCCCGCTCCCTTTTAAGGTGCGGTGCCATGTCCCTGCCTGCCTCCCACGGGTAACTCCCCTCTCTGGAGTTGCCTTTCCCAGCCAAGTTACATGGCCTCGTCCCTGGCACTGGGGGCGGAACCCAAGGTGGCCCGGATGCTGATCCTGCTGCCAGTCAGACCAGTTGGGTGTGATGAGCAGAGGCGTGAGGCTCCCTGCCCGCTGCTACCTGAGGCAGCCACTTCCGGTGCTTCCCTGGGCACGGCTCCTCAGGGAGGTGGGTCAAGCTGGGGTAGGTTGGTGCTCAGGGCGATGGCTGACCTGCCTGCAGGAGGTGCCCGTTCCTGCCTGGCCAAAGTCCCTTGTGCCTGCACTCTGTGACCTCCTGCCTGGGCTGCAGGTCCTTCCATGTCCCCTGCTCTGCTATGGGAGCTGGCAGCCCAGGACGTGGGCACGTTCCTTTCTCTGGGGTGGCAGGAGAGAAACAACTACAGCCAGAGCTCCATTGCCCACAAAGGGAGTGGGAGCCACTGCCCCCCTGTCCACTCCCCTGGGCTCGAGGCTGCCATCGTGCCTGCTTCCCCAGTTCAGGTGTGATGGGAATGGGCATGGGCACTCTCCAGAGACCCTGTGCCTTGAGTCCAGCCTCTGTGCTTCCACTGCAGGCTGGCATGTGAGCCTGGACCTGCGCTCGGCGGGGTGGGAAGGTGCCCTGAGATGTTGGTTCGTTTATCCTTTAGCTGACAGAGAGTAAGCAGAAGCCCTTGGAGAGGCAGTGGGGCCATGATCCCGGGCAGAGCTGTCGAGCAAAATGCACTGCAGGTGCTCGGACAATCGCAAACCTGAATTATTGATGGGGCTGCTGTTCCTCCTAAGTGCATCCTGATGGGCAACTGGAACTGAGAGGCCGTGTTGCTCTCCCTCTGGAGGACCAGAGCTCCGGAGCTGAGAGCTGCTGATGTTTGCCCTCGCAGGGCGGGCAGCCAGCTGGTGCTATGGAGGCACTCAGATTGACAGGGCATGGCAAATCCTTGGACTGATGTCCTGTTTGTTATCTGGTTGGTCCTGGGGGCTGTGGGAACATGTTCCTTGGGCAGTGCATCCCTTCCCATCTGTATTGGGAGTGGGTCTGGCCATGAGACTGGAGCTCCCTGTGTCCCACAGAGGCTCAGCTGGCCCAGTGAGGGACCTGCTCCCTCTTGCTCCAGTCACTGCTGGTGGTGGCAAAGCAGGGGGAAAGGGGCCACTTTGAGAGGTTCTCAGCCCTGGGGACAAATAGAGCTGAGAGAGTTGGGGTTGTTCAGCCTGGAGAGGAGAAGGCTCTGGGGAGACCTTAGAGCAGCTCCCAGTGCTGAAAGGGGCTCCAGGAAAGCTGGGGAGGGGCTCTGGATCAGGGAGGGCAGGGACAGGATGAGGGGAATGGGGTTTTTTGGGGGAAGGTTGAGATGAGATCTTAGGAATAAATATTTTGCTGTGAGGGTGGGGAGGCCCTCGCCCAGGTTGGATGAGAAGTGATGGCTGCCCCATCCCTGTAGGTGCTCACGGCCGGGTTGAGTGGGGTTTGGAGCCCCCTGATCCAGTGGGAGGGGTCCCTGCCCATGGGAGGGGTCCCTGCCCATGGCAGGGGGTGGAACTGGATGGGCCTTGAGGTCCCTTCTGACCCAAACCATTCTGTGATTCCATGATTCTGTGATAAACCTTGCCACTCGTTGAGTTGCGGGGAACACGAGCAGGCAGTGGGGCTGCAGAAAGGGCCAGGATGCAGCGGTCAGAACCGGCTCGTCCCTCTCCCCCTCCCCATGGCAGGGGGCTGTGGGGCTGAGCCCCTGCTCTGTCCCTGGACCAGCGAACAGAGGTGGCTCCTGGCTTTGTGGCTGCTGAGGCTGATCTTTGCCTAAAACTTTCTGTGTTGAGGGAGCAGCTTCAGCTTCATGGATGCCAGAGCCACTGGGTGACAGGTCTCCAGGGAACTGGGTTGTGGAGCAGGTCCCTGGAAGGACCCAGGAGAGGTCTGTGTGCTGTAGATCCGTGGTGCTGCCTGTCGAGCCTCCTGTCCGTGCCTTATCCACTGGATCTTGTCCGTTCTCCCTGGCCTGTGGTGTACAGTTCTCCATCTGCTGGCTCGATCTGGGTCCCAGGGTTAATCTTTCCATGGCTGGCAGGGAAGCACCTCCTGGTGGGGCGCCTTCCGGGCCTGTATTCCATCCTCAGGCAGAGGAGGGTGCGGGTCAGCTCTCGGTGGGTATGGCTGTGGCTCAGCCCTGGAAGTTGTTTTTCCAGCCAAAGGATTTGTTGTGGGGGAGGCAGGGCCCCCAAGGAGCAGGGACAAGGGATTTTGGGCAAACGAGCCATCGGCCCTCCTAGCTCTGGAGGGTTTGGTCAGGGGTTTGGGGGGGGTCTCTCTGACTAAGTCCAGCTGGGAAGATTGCAGTGGGTGCCGGGCTCTGTGCGTGCACTTTGGCTCCCTCCTTGCTGGCAGGGGGCTTGTTTCCAAAGGCACCGTGCACGGACATCTCTCAGGGACCCACTCTGACTTCAGGACCTCTGGGTGCAGCACGGGGTTGTGCTGGTGCTGGGAAGCTGGGAGAAAAGGTAAGGCCAGAGGGATTTGGGTGTAAAGCTCCCTGAGCAGCTGAGTTGGTCGCTGGGGTCCGTCTCAGTGGCGACTGCGGGGAAGCATGCCGGTGTTCCTTCTGCCTGGAGCAGGGGCTGCTCTGGGGTGTGTTCTGTCCTTTGGCTCCTTGCTCTGCCCTGGACCGAGCCAGTCAAAGTATTTTTGGCTCGCTGGGGTTTTTAAGTGACGGGTGTGTCAGCAAGGCCCGCTCATGATGGAAAGGCTCCCATGTGGCCTCGGAGATGGTCAGGATCTGGCTCTGGAAAAATGCACTGTCGCTGTATCTTTAGTGGCTGGGGCGGAGGAGGGGGAAATGGTGTAAAGTGATCCCTGGAATTTCACCCTTGTGGGCTCGGGCGTACTTGGCTTTGGGCTGTCTCAGCGGCTTGCTCAGTGCCTGGCGTGGCTGGGCTGCGCTGCCGAGGCTGCACCGCTTCCCTCCCGACCCTGCTCGGAAGTGAACCCTGCCCCATGCTGCCCAGGAAGCCCCTGTCCCTGAAATGCTGGGGTCCAAGCTGCCGCAGAAGGGATTCGAGGCCAATCCTGTGCAGCTGGAAGAGTGCGGGACCGAGGGGATTGGTGTGCCGGCCGGCTGGGAAGGGTGGAGTGGGGACAACACTCGCCAGCCTCTCAGAGCTGGCACTGCCTCACCGTGATTATGTCTTTAATCCCAGATTGATGAAGACTGGGTGGCTGGGAGGAGAGTGGAGGAAGCGGTGTGGCCAGTGGTGGAGGCTCCAGGAGCAGAGGGAGGCGGTGTGGCTGGTGGTGGGAGCCGAGTTGGAGGAGCCCCTCGGCAGCAGGTGCCCCATTCTGCCAGCACCTCCTGCCCACGATGGAGCTGCGTTGCTGTTCTGGGCAGGAGCCGCAGCCCTGCGTGCCAAGCAGGCTCCAGAGTCGCTACCCCTGGCTTAACACAGCCTGATCCTGTGGGAGACCCTCTGGACCATCAACGGGGCTGCAGGGCTGGGGGCTCCTCCACAGCCCAACCCCTCTTCTGTCCACCCCAACCTGCCAGGATCCCTGAAACCCCCTGGCTGCTGTCCAGCCCAGAGGGGAAGGGAGGCTGTGCGTGTCCCCACAGCTCCCACCTGGGCTGGAGAGCCGGGTGTGAGGGACAGAGAGAGCTGGCGGGCCAGTGGCCCAGGCTGTTCCTTCCCCTGTGGTTGTGTTTACTCCCTGTGGAAGGGACGGGAAGGAAACGGCCTCACAGCTGCTGCAGCTCCTTATCTGGGCCTGGAGGGCCCTGCAGGTTTCATTGTTGGCCTCCACGTTCTCCAGCCCTGTTCCCAGGGGATGTGTGGAGGTGGGGACACAGCCCTGGGCAAGCGTTACTGGCAGCTCTGCAGTACTGGAGGGATCTGTGGGGTCATGCTCTCTACTCCATCTGCCTTCCTGCAGGGACAAATCCCACCACTCAGTTCCAAGGCCAGTGGCTCTTCTCTGCTGCCCTGCACTTGCCACTTGGTTCCGAGGCTACTGGCCAGCCAGTGAGCGCGTTGCCAAGAGCAGGGGCTCAGACAGAGAGCTCTCTGCAGGCAGCGTGCTGGCTCCATCCCATCCACCCCAGAAATCTGCCCCTTCTGTGCAGAGATGGCTGAGGACCAGCTGGGAGCTGTCATGGCAGCACAGCTCCTGGGCTGAGGGCATGTCACGAGGGGCACTTCCCTGCAGGAGCTGTTCCTCGCTGTTCCTCCCTCTGGATCGGGATTGCTTCTGGCCGGGGCTGTGGATGCCCCAGCTGTGCAGAGTGTCTGGGTACTGGGAACCTGCTGAGGGTCTGTGATGTGACACAGACACTCCTCCTTTCCTGGGGAGAGTGGCCGGGTCGGTGGTCTGGGCTGCCGTTCCCCAGCAGCATCCCTGCTGTGGGGCTCCAGAACGGGGCCCTGTGGACCCGCTCTGTGTCTGTGTGTCCAACTGTGACCTTCTGTCATCCTGGAGGGCCGAGGACCTGAGTCCCTGCTCGAAGCAGGTGGGTGCCCAACAAAGCCAGGGAGCGTTTGGCTCCAGGGTGAGGGCTGGGGTGTCGGCACTTTCTGGGGAGGCACTGGGCCCCTCCCTTAGAGGATCCCTGTGGCAGATCCATGAGGCCTCAGAGCAGCCAGTGTCAGAGCTGCCCTGCACTTCCATACAAGGCTCTGGAGTCAGCCCGCTGGAAGAAGCCTCGAGGCGTACCTGTCACAAGGTGGGAGGAGTGGAAAGCTGCGTGTGTGAGCCAAGAGTCACGTCTGAGAGACTCCGGAAGCCTCTTCATCTCCTGAGTCAGGAGTGGTGGGCTGCGCTGCTCCCAGGGAGCGGGCTGCCCGGCGAGCTTCCCATCCATCCCATGCCAGGCTGGGGCAGGGCACTGGGAGCTGGAGCAGGTGCGTGGGCGCCACGACTTCGCCTCTTGCTGGGCACCACATGAGCACGAGAAGAACTAGGTTTGTTATTGATAAAGACAGATTACAGGGTGGTAGTGCCAGTTGTTCAAACATGCTGCAGGCAGCCTCCGAAGCGCTTGGAAAAATCTCACCCGGCTTTGCTGGGCTCGGTTGTGGCACCACCACGGTGTCTGATAAGGCTGGGGCTGCCTGTGTCCTAGGGAAGCTTTGCAGAAGCAGAGCCACAGGAGGAATGGACTCGCTAGGAGAGAGGGAGGTGATTCAGAAGGGCTCGATCTGGGTGCGCCTGAGAGAGTGTGCAAAATCAATGAAAGAGCTCCAAAAAGCCCTGCTGTGGGCTCCTCTGAAGCCGCAGGGCTGCAGGAGATGGATGGGATGGGGCTCCAGAGTGGCCATGCTGCCCGTGTGCCTGGTCCCAGGTCGCCGTCACAGCCATGCTGGGGCTGTGGCACTGGGGAAGTGGGCAGAGCTGCTGATGGAGACCGTGGGAAAGCATCTTCTGCGCTGGTTGCCTGGCTTGAGCGAGTCCCCACACGCCTGCCGTGATGGCACAGGTTTGGAAAAGCCGCTGGCGAGCCTGCCAGGACTCGGCCAGGCTGCACAAGGGGCATAGGGCTGCTCCTCTCTGGCTGTGCCCTTCCCTGTCAGTGGGAGCAGCCAGAGGTGCTGGGGTGTCCAGGGGGCCGGGGGCTGCAGTGGGAACAGCACTGCATCTGCCACCCCTCCAGGCCCTGCTCCATCCCTCCGAAGAAGGGGTGGGGGAGGAGCCCATCTCCCCTGCCTTGTCTGCTCTGCCTTCTGTTTTGAGTTCACCACTGTGATTGTGACCTCCTGTCCTGCTGTCCCTGCAGCTTCCTCCCCTCCTGCTTCCTCGCTGGTGGCTGGGCTCTCTCTCCCATGACTCTTTGCATCTAGACCTGGTTGTCCGTGCCTTTGCCAATCAAACCCGAACCTCCTCCTCTAACAGGTCTGTATGGAAGAACATTGGAATGTGTTGATTGTGGTGTACTCCTTCGCTGTTGTCCTTTGGGAGGGGATGGAGAGGGATCCAAGCCGATGTCCATCCCCAGATCTGTGGGCTGGGGCCCTCCCGGGGCAACTGCGACCCTGGTGGAACCCGAGGGTTGGTCAGTTTTGCCAGCAAAGGGGCTTGTGGGGTCCCCTTTGGGGGGATCCATTCAACCATGTGCCCCTTCTGGGTGGGAAGGAGCCCTGGAGCTGGGGCTGTGTCCCCACCTCTTATCGCTCTGGGGTGGAGGAAAAGCTAAGTGACTCAGCCCTCAGCCCTTCCCTGGAGAAAATGATGGGATGTGGGTCATTTCTGCAGGAGTGTCCCCTGCCCTGCCCCCGGGACGTGCCCTGCCGGCAGAGAACCTCCTCCCCGCGCTGCAGCTCTTCCCAACCCGGCTCAGCTACCGCTGTCTGCTGTGATAGAGGGGACCTTCTGCCCCCAAAGTGCCCCTTCCCCGAGCTTCAGTGCCGGGTGAGCAACATCTGAGTCCCACCGGGGCTGTGCTGTGCTCAGACCCCCTTGTCAGCTTGCTGGTGGCGGGTGGGAATGGGCGTTAATGCCATAAGGAATGCTTTCTGATAAAACTGTCTTAACAAAATCAGCCTCTTCTGATCTCTCTCCTCCTTTCCTCCCCCAAATCACCGTAGTGGAGAGGGGCTCCTGCCCTTCTGGGCCACTTCCCTTCCCCTCACCTTGACGCCAAGCCGCCTGCGCTTGTGCTTCCTCGTGCCCCCTGCCCTGCCCGTCCTGGGCGCCCACCACCCATGGACGACTCAGAAGTGGAGTCGACCGCCAGCATCCTTGCCTCTGTCAAGGAGCAGGAGGCGCAGTTCGAGAAGCTTACACGGGCGCTCGAGGAGGAGCGGCGCCATGTCTCAGCCCAGCTGGAGCGAGTCCGGGTCTCCCCGCAGGATGCTGGCCCGAGCTTGGCCAACGGCACGCTCACCCGGCGGCACCAGGTAAAACGCCCCCTTGGCAGAGGGGGGTGTGGAGGCTCCCAGAGACCCCATCTGTGTCAGTCCTGCCTCGACGCGGCCAGCCCCAGGCCCGCCTCCTTCCGTGGGTACATGAGGAGCAGGAGGGCTGGGCTGGCCCTGCAGCTCAGGTGTTGCTGAGGGTGACCTGAGCCGGTGCAAACCCACCCCATCAGCCAGAGCCTCTGGGAGCAAGAGCCCCCCTGGAGAGACACACTGCCAGATGGGCCCTGGTTTGGGTTTGCAGAGGCTGAAGGTTGTCTGTGTTCCGTACCCAGGCATCTGCGCTGTCATCCCGCTCGGCTTCTGGGAAGGCAGCTGAAGTGCAGGGATGGTGTGCAGTGGTGGGGAGTGCATGTGCCTGCCCCTTATGTGGCCGAGGGGGTCTCTGTCTGCCCCCAGACTGCCAGACTGGGGCCAGGAGAGATCCCGGTTTCTCTGCAGGGCTGGAAATGTGATTTCATCTGCCTTGGCTTGAGGTCTCTCTTGGTTCTCCCTTGGCTGGGCTCTTGTTTCGGGGCAGGGTGCTTGGAGGCGGTGGTGTGCCCTTCCAGAGGGTGGGAAGGCAGGTGCCTCTCTGGCTCTGGAAGGTGGTGGTGCTGGCAGTGGCGTGTGGGTCGGCAGGAGGGAGGTGAGGACAGAGGATGAGCGCTGGAGTCTAGCGGTAGCACCCTGCCATCGGCCACCGAGCATCCGCAACATTCCTTTGTGGTCCTGGGGGTCTCTATGACGTTGCTTGCGGCTCCTATGTCAGAAGATGTGGATGCTCTCTGGGCTGTGCTGGGGAGCAGGGAGGGGGGCTGTCCTGTTCCATCAGGAGTGTGTGAGCACCGTGGGAGAGCTGGGATGGCTGGAGGGGGCTGAAGGGTGTCCCCTCGGCTCTTCCCCAGGCTGGAATGGCAGGGCGTGCTGGATGTCACACGGACCCAAGGAATGGTCTGCTCTCCTGGGAGTGACACAGGGTGTCCATTGTTGCCTCTGTCGGATGCAGGAGATGGTCGGCTAGGGGCTGGCTTGGAAGGGGATGGATACGTGGGATGGCGGCACTAGATGGGTCCATAACAGGGCTGCCATGGTGCTGTGTGTTTCAGAACGGCCGTTTCCTGGGCGATGCTGACCTGGAGCGGCAGAAATACTCGGATCTGAAGCTGAACGGGCCGCAGGTGAGGGGGCTGAGCCTGCAGGCTGGGGGCTGGCAGCAGGGCTCCTGTGGCCCCACTCTGACTGGGCAAGGGGCACTCGCGTTGGTGCTGCGGCTGCCTGGTTTGAAGGGGCTTTGGGTGCGGGGTTGTGCACCCCCTCCTGTAAAAGAGGACATTGGGGCACCCAGGGAGGCGAGGTCTCCTGGCTGTCTCTGGGAAGGCATGTGTGGGGTGGGATCTGACAGCCTGTGCCATGCTCCTGCAGGACCACAGCCACCTTGTCTACAGCACCATCCCCAGGATGCAGGACCCCGGCCAGATTGTGGAGGAGACGTACACCATGGAGGAGGACCCGGAAGGGGCCATGTCAGTTGTGTCCGTGGAGACATCGGATGATGGGACAACCCGGCGGACTGAGACCACGGTACCGGCCTGGGGGATCCCGGAGGGACAGGGCTCTAGGCAGGGGCCCTGATGGATGGGCTGCTACAGCCACAAGATCTGCCAGCTTGCTGTGCTGAGAGCTGGAAGGGGATGTGGAATCTGCCTGGAGTAAGGTGCAGGGCTGGAAGGGGAAGGTGGGGATGCAGGGTGTGGTGGGTTTCCTGATGGGAACGTGTCCTGCGTCTGTCCCTGCAGGTGAAGAAAGTGGTGAAGACCGTGACCACACGGACAGTGCAGCAGGTGCCAATGGGGCCTGACGGGCTGCCCCTGGAAACCTCCCCCATGCCCAGTAGCTACGTCCAGACCATGGACAGGAACTTCCGTAAGAACGGCAATGGGGGCCCTGGCAGCTACCTGAGCCAGCCGGGAACAGCCACCCTCCCTCGCAACTATCACTACCCTGATGGCTACGGACGGCCCTATGAGGACGGCTACCCCGGTAGTGACCACAGCTATGGCAGCCTGTCCCGCGTCACCCGCATTGACGAGCGCTACCGCCCCTCCATGGACTCCTACCGCGCCCCCAGCCGCCAGGACATCTACGGCGCCCAGCCCCAGGTGCGCGTCGGGGGCAGCAACATGGACCTCAACCACTTCCACCCTGAGCCCTACGGCCTGGAGGACGACCAGCGCAGCGTTGGCTTCGAGGATGTGGACTACGGGCTTATGTCTGACTACGGCACGGCCAGGCGGACAGGGACCCCATCAGATGCACGGCGGCGGCTCAGGTAGGTGGCAGGAGGCTCTGGGTGTCGGCTGCTGGGGGGTCACTGTCACTTCACCCTCCTCGGAGAAAGGATTGAGGAGACAATTCCATGAGCTGAATCATCCAGGAGAAAACTGGAATCCGCTTCTAATTGTCTGCTTAATTGGTGGTTAAAACTTGGTGCTAATTGACCTGGTCGTCCTGCAGCAAGGAGTTCTACTTGGTGGCTGGATGTAGCTCCGGGCCCTTCCCTCTCAGTGCCACCCATTGTGCCAGTGGGGCAGCAGGCTTGTCTGCGCCCCAGCCTGGCTCATCCTGCCGGGAGCTGTGCCTGTTGTGGGCTGTGCGGCTCAGCCCCGCGTCAGAAGCCGCTGCAGCCTGAGATCATGCTGGGAGCAGCCTGGGGAACAGAGCAGCGCCCCGGGCAGCGTTCCTGGTTCCTGCGGCAGGGCAGGGCAGGGCGGGAGAAGCTGCTCGACCTGTTTGGCTGTGGCAGCTTTTCCCCCTCGTTGGTGCATGATCCACTGCACTTTCAGCCTGGCTGCAGAGCAGCCGCCCACCCGCAGCCAGAGCAGAGTCCTGGTGCTCCTCCAACCACCCTGCCCAGCCACGGGCGGGCATCCCGGGATGCTGTGTGCCAGGGGCCGTGGCTCCCACAGACCTGTGTCCTGTGCCAGCGGTGTCTCTTGCACAAACGCTGCTGCCCAGGCCTCTCTGCTGCCTGCATGGGCTGTCAGGCGCGGTCTGGGGAGGCTCTGGCGGGGAACTTGGTGGGTGTGAGGTGAGAACGGAGCAAGGGCCTGAGCCTGGCTCCCAGAGATGGGAAGGGGGCTGTGTCAGCAGGCTGGGGTGGGGGTACATACCCCGAGTGTACCGGGGCTAGGGAACAGCAGGGGCTGCCCACGCTCAGGGCAGGAGGCAGAGACCGAGGTACGGCCGGCTTTTGCCAGAGACCCACCCATCCCGAGGCACGCACTGTCAGTCCGTACTGTAAACCCAGGGTAGCTCTTGGCTGCTGATGAGAGCGAAGGAGGAGCTCTGTCCTTCCAGCTTGTGCCAGCTCGCATTTCCGTGGCTGTGCCAAACCCGTCGGGGCAGTTGCTCACCCAGATTGATTTTCCCAGCCCACCTCGCCCTGGGAAGCGTGTGCCAGCTGGAGAGGGGTGGGTGAGGCGCTGCCCCATTCCCTGACCGACTCGGGCTGCCTGCGGGAAGCCAGCACGAGCAGCTCCAAGCCCGTGACCTTCATGGCCTGTGGCCAACGGCTTGGGCAGAAGGGGTTCAATGCAGGTGTATGGCCTGCAGCTGCTCCGCTCACTTCTGGGGCTTCAGGGAGCAAATGCCAGCCAAGACAGGAGGCTCTGTCATGTGAACCTTCCCTGGATTCGGTGTCCAGCCCAGCATACGGGCCGGAGCCCTCCCTGGATGGCCTGGTCTGAATGGCCCCACCTTTGAGACCCCTCCAGGCTGGGTGGTGCCCGTGCTCCTTCTGCCCCTTCAGATCCTGGAGGAGGGGAGTTACAGGAACAAAAGCTGATGGGAGACCAGGCAACTTGAGTCACAGCAGAGGGTGAAGGTCATGCTTCCACGCACGGCTTAGAAGCCCTGGTGATGTCACCTTGCCCTGCTGAGATGGTGTTGGGTCTGGAAGATGGGTTGGTGTGGCTTGTGAGCAGCTCTCCCTCCCCTGGCAGTTGATAAAGATCGCAGCTATCTGTGGAATCCAGGCACTGTTGAGCTTGGCTTGTCCGCTGCCTTCTCAGTTACCATCTGCGCTCTGCCGCCCTGCTTGCCGAACGGGAACAGGCGAGACCAGCGTGCCCCCTGCTCAGAGCTGTTTGTCTGGAGCAGGGGCCGTGCGGTTAATGACTTCCTTCAGGGAGGCAGCATGCCAGGCACGTGGGAGACGATGCGTAGCATGTGCTGGTGCCCTTGGCTGCAGCGTCCCCTCTACTGGGCTCTGCTTGGGGCTCCTCTCTGAAGGGGCTCAGCGGCTGCGTAGGGGTTGCTGCCCTCCCTGCCAACGCCATCTCGCCTGGAAGGGCAGGAGGATCAGGCACTGAGTGCCCCCCGCAGTCAGGCAGAAGCTCCTTTTTTGGAGCCCGGGAGCACAGGCAGCTGCTGGCCACGTTGGCAAGTGTCGGATTCCTGTTCGCAGCACTGGCATCAGGCTGTGTCCTGCTCTCAACATGTCCTGCTGCAGAGATGGTGCTGGAGGTTGCAGTGGTGCGCTGGGCGCCACAGCAGCAGGGAGCTGCTCCCCAGAGTGGCAGCACATTTCCCATCAGGATGTGCTGGAAGGTGGCAGTGCAGCCCACTGCTGCCACCTGCGTGGTGCCATGCAGGCAACTCTGCAGCAGCGTTGATTCGGATGTGGCTGCAAGAACGGCTGCCGGCCAGGGACAGTGGTTTGGCGAGTCCCATGCCAGGGACTGTTGTGGAAGCAGTGGCATAAGGAGCAGAGCCTGGCAATGTCCTTGGTTGCAGCTTCCCCTGCCGGTGCATGGCCTGGGCACTCAGGTGGTGACAGAGCTGCCCCAGGGCAGCCACAAGCCAGAGGTGCTGCCTTGTCACCCCAGCTCGGCGTCCCCAGTGCCCTGGCACCATAAAAGTGAGGGCAGTGCTCAAGCCCCTCTACCATCTCTCCTCCCATCCCCTTCTGTTGGAAATCCCTGGATTCTTCTGCCAGGGAGGGAGCATTATATTGCCAGTGAGTACAAAAATAGGATGAGAATGGGGGATTTTGTGTGTGTTCTTGGAGTGTTTAATGTCACCTTAGCATCGGGGACAGGTCTTTCATTGCAGCGTCCATGTGTGTCAGGGCTCGTTCCCAGTGCTGTGAGGTTGTGGGTGAAGCGCTCCGCACTAGGGCAGGGTGTGGGACCACAACTGGGAGCAGTTGAGCTGATCCCTAGAGCTCAGCTCTGTCTGTGTCGGACTGAGCCCATTTGGGCAGCAGGAGACCTGCGGGTATCACTGGGCAGGAAGGTCCGGGCCCCATCCTGGATGAAGGTCTTTATTTTTACTGCAATGCTCTGGAATACCGACAGTGGCTTGGCCTGGTTGCAGCGCGCGTGTCTGATGGTGACGGGATGCAGTGTGGATACAGCTGGACGGGGCAGCCAAGCGCTGGATGGCCCGAAACTGGGCTCTGCACCGTGCAGTGCTGGGCGATAGCCCGGAATGCCTGGGGATCTACTCTCCCAGCAGCCTCTGAAATGGTCTTGCCCTCTAGTGGCTGTTTGCCCAAACAGGTTCGATGCCTCTGGGTCGGCTCCTGCTTTCTTAGAGGTGATGTGGAGACCAGGATCCATCCTCTGCCCCAAAGCCAAACCTGCTGGGAAGGGACTGGAAGGCTGTTGTGGCTGCCTTCTCCTGGGGAACAGCCATCTGCTTCCTGAGTGGGCCTGAGGCCACCAAGGGGGTGGCTGGCTGTAGCTGCGGGCTCTGGCCAGACCTCACGTGGGGGGCAGGAAGGTGCTGGACCCTGCTCTGCTGCCCGGCCCTCGAGGGGAGTCTGCCCAGAGTGCTCCGACAGGGCAGCGGTGACCAGATACCGTATGCGCCCAAGCCCGTTGACGTGGGGCTGGAGGGGGCACAGCATTCCCTGTGCCTCTGGCTGAGCTGATGCGTGCTGTCCTCTCTCCTAGGAGCTACGAAGACATGCTGGTGGACGAGGTGGCTCCTGACCGGTACTACTGGGCCCCCCTGGCTCAGCACGAGCGCGGCAGCCTGGCCAGTCTGGACAGCCTGCGGAAGGGAGGTCCGGCCCCTGGAAACTGGCGCCAGCCGGAGCTGCCAGAGGTGATAGCCATGCTGAGCTTCCGTCTGGACGCCGTCAAGTCCAACGCAGCCGCCTACCTGCAGCACCTCTGCTACCGCAATGACAAGGTGAAGACGGAGGTGCGGAAGCTGAAGGGCATTCCAGTGCTGGTGGGGCTGCTGGACCACCCCAAGAAGGAGGTGCACTACGGCGCCTGCGGAGCCCTCAAGAACATCTCCTTCGGCAAGGACCAAGACAACAAGATTGCCATCAAGAACTGCGATGGGGTGCCCGCCCTGGTGCGCCTGCTGCGGAAGGCCCATGACATGGATCTCACAGAGGTCATCACAGGTAGTGGCTCCAGGGAGTAGAGGAGGGGCTGATCTGATGAGTGAATGGTGCACGGTGCAGGTTTTCAGGCCCTTGTGGTCTGATTGATCACTTCTGCTTGCGGCATTGCAGGAACACTGTGGAACCTGTCCTCGCACGACTCCATCAAGATGGCCATTGTGGATCATGCACTACATGCCCTGACCGACGAGGTGATCATTCCCCACTCCGGCTGGGAGCGGGAACCCAGTGAGGACTTGAAACCCCGCCACATCGAGTGGGAGTCGGTGCTCACCAACACCGCTGGCTGCCTTAGGTACAGCAGGGGGCTTCCAGCTGCTGGCAGAGGGCTGGTGAGGGCTGGGGCTGCTGCAGCGCTCCTACCTAGTGGGTTCTGCTAGCTTTCTGGGACTGCACCTGGAGCTGCCGTCCTGGGGCAGCTGCCGGTGATGCAGTCCTTGATGTTGGAGGTGTGTCTCCGTGTAGGGGAGCTGCAGGAGTCTTGCTGATGTGAGCTCTGCTGGGTGTGGGCTGC
This sequence comes from Neomorphus geoffroyi, assembly GCA_033558235.1. Lineage (NCBI taxonomy): Eukaryota > Metazoa > Chordata > Aves > Cuculiformes > Neomorphidae > Neomorphus > Neomorphus geoffroyi. Next base: position 139,095 of record JAUMJM010000250.1, on the reverse strand, counting down.
TCCTCACCTGCCCTCCACTGTCTCTCCCATCACATTTCTCTCCTGCCTGCCAGGAACGTGAGCTCAGAGCGGAGCGAGGCCCGTCGGAAGCTGCGGGAATGTGATGGGCTGGTGGATGCCCTGATCTACATTGTCCAGTCTGAGATTGGCCAGAAGGACTCAGACAGCAAGGTAGCACGGTGGGGACATTGGCAGGCGCTCGATCTCTGTGGTGCTCTGCATTCACAGACGTTGGAGCTGGACTCATCCCAGCATAGATGAAGAATGCACAGGGGAGATCTTCATTGGGGAGGGATATGGGATTGGGAAGGACTAAGACCCAGTCCAGGCTCACACTTTTCCACGATCTCTGCTTGGGAAGAGCTGTATCGAGTGTGCCCTGGGTACTGTTTGAGCAGGAGGTGTGTGGCCCTCGGCCGGCAGTTTGCAGTGGGAATGTCAACCTCAGACAGGGCCCTCGTGGTGTCTCATCCCCCTGCTGGTGTCCCAGCTTAGGGCTCCCTGATCTGCCTTGGCAAGGCCTTGGATTGAATTTGCCTGAAGATTTTTGTGCTTGTGACAGATTTTTGGCCCAGCAGAGTACAGACTTGTGCCTACAGAGCTGGCTGTGCTTGCTTTGAGTTGGCATATGCTCCAGCCCTGTCTGAGATGGAGCTGCATATCCCAGTGGTCCCAATTCAGCCCCCCTTGGCCTGGCTCTGGGCTGCAAGCTGTGATGGGACCCTCGCTCAGGCATGGGATGGGTACATGCTGCTCCGAGTCAAATGATGTGGCTTTCTCTGTAGCTGGTGGAGAACTGCGTGTGCCTGCTGAGAAACTTGTCCTACCAAGTCCACCGTGAGATCCCCCATGCCGAGCGCTACCAGGAGACACCTCTGGCCCCTGCCAACAATGCCGGGCCCCATCCAGCGAGCTGCTTCGGTGCCAAAAAGGGCAAAGGTTCGTTGGGAGGTGGCAGCAGGGAGGGAGGTGGGATAAAGATAGACCTGCGACTGTGAAGCTTGAGGATGGTCTGGGGTCTCTGCTCCTGCTCTGGCATCTCTCGTGTGAAGGCTAAGCTGCAGCTTTCTCTGGAGATGCAGCTCTCTCTGCCTCCCTGGCTTTGGGAGCTGCTGCTTGGCTTGCCTGAAGTGTTTGACATGAGCTGGTGGTGGGTTTCTGTGGTGGCGGGATGGTGATGGATAGATGTCCACTAACTCCACTCCTTCCCTTTTCTCCTGTGTTGCCCCTTCCCCTTCCCTTTGCTTTCTTGCCAAATGATCTGCCCCATGATGCTGTCGGCACTTCTCTCCTCCTGCCTCCCCTCTCTCCTGTCCTCCTCTCCGCTTCGCCAATAGACGAGTGGTTCTCCAGAGGTGAGTGCACTCTTAATTTTAATTTTCCTGTGGTTGATTGGGTGCTTTCTCTGGCTCTCTTGTCTCCCAAGCTGGGTGCCTGCTACCCTCCTGGTGGCTCAGCTTCAGCTCGCCTTGGGCTTGTTCTTCAGCAAGTGGCAAAGAGCTGTTGGGCAGAGACAGGTCGGAAGAGGTGTCTGACACCTCTCTGTTTGCCCTTTAAAGGTAAAAAGCTTCCAGAAGACCCTGGTGCTGATACAGTGGATTTTCCCAAAAGAACAACTCCAGCCAAAGGTATGTTTCTCTGTGTGTGTGTTCTCCACAAGCAGCCCAGGAGAGGAGTGGGCAGAGTTGATTTCCCATGTAAGTGAGCCTCTTGGAGGGATAGAGGTTTGGACTGGAGGAGGTTTGTTCCTGGTTGCCCAGGTGCCTGCTGTAACACTGGCTCTGCCGTGGAGAGCTCTGTGGATAATTGTGCTTGGAGGAGGCCAGCGCTGCTTCCAGACGGGCTTCCTGGGGCTGCAGAGGGGACTGTTGTCCTGAGACTTGGGGACAGCATGGTGACACAGCTTTGGGAAGGGCAGCCTGGTGGTATCAGACTTCTCAGCGCAGTTGTCCTCTTGTCTGCTCTGGGAATGAAGAACAGGCAGGATTCAAAACCAAAAAACGCTGCCTTAAAGTGTTCTCCAGCCTGAGCACGAGGAAGGAGCGTTCCAGGCAGCCTCTGGGGACAGTGACTGCCTAGAGGGCTGTGAATCGCAGCCCTTCCCTGCTGGCCAGGGAATTTAATTAGCCCAGGACTTGAGTTCAGCTCCTTCTGCCCCCAAATACTCTGTGGTTCTGGGAGGAACCTGGTGCTCCAGGTGTGTGAGGAGTCAAGCCAAAAAAATCACAAGGAGACCTAGGACATAGGTGACCTTGTGAGCAGCTGAGGTGCGCAGTGATGGCTCTTCAGGCTGAGCTGGGCCATGGGGTCAGCACCCATCTCTGGTGGAAGCCTGTGCAGGTGCCCACTCTCTTTGGGGTTGGGGACAGCCCTCACCACAACCGAGGGTGAAGCAAGATCAAAAACTCAGCCTGGGAGCTGTAACTGGCATTCCCACTGCTGCTTTAGAAGTCACTTTGCTGGAAAAGAATGCCTACCTGCAGGCCTGGTCCCTGCCTGCGTGCTGGGTGGGTGGAGAGTCTGTGCTCTCAGGCTGTGAGGATGAGCTGGACCCAGGCTGCCTCAGCACGGCGTTGGTGTCCGCTTGCTCGGGGGGGTGTCCCTTTCCCCCTGCTGAGGGTGCAAGCTGGGCCTTGTGCTGCAGGGGTGCGCTGGTGTCTGGGCAGCAGCTATGGCAGCCTTGGTCTGGGCTGGGGTCTCTGGGGCTGGAGGCAGCCTGGACCCCTCTATGCCAAGGGTCCAGCCCCCAGGGAGCAGTGAGCCTGGGTGAGAGCTTCCAGCTGCCTCTCTCCAGCAGTTCTCCTGGGAATTAGCAGGGCCAGAGCCCTCAGGTGATTCCTACCCACGTTCTTCCGGCAGGCTACGAGCTCCTCTTCCAGCCAGAAGTGGTCCGGATATATATCTCCCTTCTGAAGGAAAGCAAGACTCCAGCCATCCTGGAGGCTTCAGCAGGAGCCATCCAGAACCTGTGTGCCGGCAGCTGGACGGTGAGTGCCTCGCGGAGCCAGCTGTGTCCGTGTGCATCTGTGTTGCAGGGAAGGAACCTCGCGGAATCAGGAGCATCACCTCTGGGGTGCTGGCAGTGCTGCCGATGGCCACAGCTCAGCTCTTCCAGGCTGTTCATTTGCTGCGCGGCGCACTGCCGCTCAGCAGTGCTGTCCCGCTGCAGACCCGGCCTCTCCTGTGCCATTACGGGTCTGTGTCTGCCCAGGGCTGCCTGTCTGCATCCCCACTGGCAGCCGCCCCCTGCCCTGCCCTCCCCTCCCTCCTGTGGGCTGGGGTGAAGGGTGGGGGCAGCCCCTTCGCCTGGGTTCCCTTAGCGTGTTCACAGGCCATCTAGGAATTCTGCTTCCCTGGCCTGCGGGCAGGATTCGGGATGGGAATGGGATCTGTGGTCTGTGTTGCTGTGGCTGCAGCCGGGACCCTCGGCTCCCAAGATGAGGGCACATGCCAGGCTCCCGGTGGTGTCCCCAGTGTGGGGAGCAGCTGTGCCTGTCCCGGTGACGCCACGTGCTCTGCCTCTCCCTGCAGTATGGCCGGTACATCCGCTCGGCGCTGCGCCAGGAGAAGGGGCTCTCTGCCATTGCAGACCTCCTGACCCACGACAGCGAGCGAGTGGTGAAAGCGGCGTCTGGAGCCCTGCGCAACCTGGCTGTCGACTTGCGTAACAAAGAGCTGATAGGTAAGGACTGCGGGAGGGAGGGCATCACAGTCTCCGAATCCATCCAGCTTCCTCCTGATCTTGGTGGCTGAGGAACTGCATGGGCATGGTGTCAGCCCGGCGTCTGTCACTCCTCTCCCAGCATGGAATCGTAGGATGGTTTGGGTTGGAAGGGACAGTAAAGATCATTCAGTTCCAACCCCTTGCCATTGGTAGGGACATCTCCCACTGGACCAGGGTGCAGACCACATCTAACCTGGCCTCAGTGCCGCGCTGCACCGAGAGGGACACCAGAGCTGGTTGCCTGTCCCTGATACTTCTGCAATGGCACCCTCTTTCTCACCTGCTCATGCCCAGCTCTTTCCCCTTCCCAGGGAAACATGCCATCCCCAACTTAGTGAAGAACCTGCCTGGAGGCCAGCAGACCCCGGCCAAAAACCTCTCTGAGGACACAGTGGTGTCGATCCTCAACACCATCAATGAAGTAATCGTGGACAACCTTGAGGCAGCCAAGAAGCTGCGAGAAACACAGGGGATTGAGAAGCTGGTGCTGATCAACAAGTCTGGGTAGGCTTTGCTCAAAGGATATTGCGAGGGGCGGAGAGGGGCTTCTCTCTGGGAGCTGCCTTGAGGCCATGGGAGAGTCCAAACACCCTCTTCCTTCACCCCTTTCTAGGAACCGCTCAGAGAGAGAAGTCCGAGCCGCTGCCCTCGTCTTGCAGACGATCTGGGGATATAAAGAGCTGCGGAAGCCCCTGGAGAAGGAAGGCTGGAAGAAGTCAGATTTCCAGGTCTGGGGACAGGGGAACGGGAATGCCCGGTTGTGGCTGGGGCAGAAGGGTGGGGTCCTGCAGCAGAAGGGTGTTCTGGAGCTCAGCAATAGGGGATTTCATCTCATCCTGGTGGGTTTGGAGACTCTTGAAGGGGTCCCCTCTGCTGTTCCTCAGCGGACAGACGACAGGAAGTCTCTGCTAAAGAAGAGACACTCTGTGAAGCAAGAACCCTGGGTCCCACATGTGTGCGTGCGGATCTGCAGGCGGGAAGGTTTGCAGCACTCAAGGCCGCTGTGGCTGTGCAGAGGGACAAGGTTCTCCAGGCTGGGGCTGTCCTTGCTCCATGAGGGCCGGGTGCTGCCCCAACCCTCTCCAGGCAGCCACATCCCCTCCAATGTGGGGGCAGCCAGGGGCTCAGAGCACCTTCCAGCTGCGTCAGGGCCCTTGCTCGAGGGCTGTGGATGGGTTCCTCGTTGCCAGAGTGGAGACGCGCTAATGGGGAAGGAGTGTCTGGGCCAGGGTGTGAGTGACCACTGTCTGATGCTGCAGGTGAACCTGAGCAACGCCTCTCGGACCCAGGGAGGCAACTCCTTTGATGACAGCACCTTGCCTCTCATCGACAGGAACCAAAAATCAGGTACGTGCCTCTTCTCCAGCAGCTCTCCCCACTGTCATTGTGGGTGCCCAGGGCAGCTGGCATCGTCCTCTCTCTGCTCCTCGGCCCTGGCTCTCTTGGCAGCCACAGCTGCTCACACTATGTCATTGGTTTGGCCTTTTCAGTGGCTTCTCGGGGCAAGAAATGATGCATGCAGTTAAGTTAGGTCCTGCAGCATCCGTGGGCCAGCAGGGCTGCACTTGTGGCTGGGTCTGGGCTCCTCCAGCTGGGGCGAGCAGCAGTCCCTCCGCTCCTGTCTGCGGGGCCTGTGTCTGATTTGCTGCTCTCCCATCCTTGCAGACAAGAAATCCTCCCGGGAGGAGATCCAGATGAGCAACATGGGACCAGGTAGGATTGGGACTGGGAGGAAGGGGGCAGCTTGCCTCCTTGGCATGCTGGGAGGCGGCAGTGCTCCTGTGGGGCTGCTGCTGCCTCCCAAAGAGGTGACACAGCTGACTGTCCTCTCTCCTGCTCCAGACAACTATTCCACACTCAACGAGAGGGACCACAGCAGAACACTGGACCGGTCTGGTGACCTCGGAGAGATGGAGCCAGTGAAGACAGCACCATTAATGGTGAGCAGCTCTTCCTAAAGAGGCTGGAGTGAGCGGGACCGGGGAGCAGGAGGTGTCGCGTGGCTGTCCAGGCTGGCAGGAGGTGGGAAGAACCAGGCACCCATAACTAACACCCCCCGATCACCCCTACTAACAGCCCCTGTGTCTGCGGCAGGAGGAGGGGCAGGAATCGCCGCATGAGGTAGAGGAGGCGGAGGAGGACGCTACCATGTTTTCCCCCGTGTCGGTATGTCCCGCAGCGTCTTGCCCAATCTGAGCAGTGGTGACAGATCCTGCTGTGCTGCTAGGGGTGCTTTGTCAACCAAATTCCGCTCTGATCGCTGCTGCCTGCAAATCGCTGCTGGATCCATTGGGGCTGTGATCGCAACTCCACTGCTCACCTGCACGCTGGGTGTGCTAACGTCTCTCCCTCTCTCTCCACAGCAGAAGATCTAGCTGCCGTCCCACCTCTGCTCGGTTTGGGTTGATAATATATTATATATATAAATATATATATATATAACTCTTTGTGGTGGAATGGACCGACTTTTACCTTGTCTTATTTTTGGATTTTCGCTGGACGGTTTGTGCCAACTTGCCAGCCACTCAGTGGCCTCGTCCCCGGGGCAGCCCGGCCCTTTGGCCTCCTCGACTGCTGCACGTCCCCGCTCCTGGACCGCTAACTCTTCTCCCTGTTCTTCACCACCTCCTTCTTCCAGAGAGTAAAAAACCCCTCCTGCCTGACTGCCCAGTGGATGCTGCAAAAGGACTCTGGCTCTGCCTTGACCAGGGACTGCCTTCTGTCCCACACCTTCCCTCTGCTCGGAGACGCCTGCGGGGACAGAGACTGGGACCGCACTCGCCACCACCTTTTGTTTCCTTTCGTTGCCTATAGGATATATTTTTGTGCGGGATTGCTCTTCAGCCAGGGTGGTGGGGACAAGGGGAGCATCCCTCCCTGGTGGCAGTGGGACCAGGGGGAGAGGGGAAGGAAAACCAGCAATAACTTTTCTCGCTTTGCTCTAGATGAGGCGTCGGGGGTGTGGGAAGGTGTGCTGGCTCCGGGTGGGGCTGCTGGCCCCCACCGGTGACTGTGGGGAGGGGTCCCTTGCGTTGGGAAGGTGATCAGTGTGTGTGTGGGGGGTCCCTGTGGAAGGAGGCGATGCAGCAGGGCGAGATTCTCGGGGCGCGCTGTGTGCCAGGCGTGGGGCGCAGGCGCAGACAGGGCTGCGGAGCCAGGATCCCACCTTGCCCCGCTGCCCCTCTGACTTTCTCTTGACACGTGCCTTTCTTTTGCCACTGTGAAATAGCTCTCTGAATCGTACTGTCTGGCTTCTGTGCTGGGGAACAGGTGCTTCCCAGGCTCCCAGTAGGGCTGAATGCTTCCCTGTGCCCCTGGGAGTCAGAGCTGGGGGGCTGGAAGGCCGGTTTAGGGGATGCAGCCCCCCTGCCCTCGCTGTTGGGGTGCAGGGTTCTCATCCACACCGCGTCCCAGGGAGGACGCACACATCCTCCCCCTCCCCTCTGTTGGGAGGGGGCTCATCCAAGTGCTGTGATCTCTTGGGAGCCTTTGAGCTCCCTCTGCAACTGGAAGCCTCTAATAGGCTGTGAACTGGAGCAGGAGTGCTCCCCGACCCGGGGCTCATGGGGTGCAGGGAGGCTGCAGCTGGCAGAACCGGTGCCTTTGCTCCTGCCTGGAAGCACCTCTGGCTCCAGCCCCACCTCAGCTCAGTTGGGTTTTGTTCTGGGGTCTAACTCTTCTCTTTTCCTCTAAATATGTAAAACACTAATTCTTTTTTTATTTTTTAATTCCAAATGAACCAAAAAAGCGCTTCCCCCTTCCCTCCTGCCCTGCTCAGACGAGGAGTGGGGCTGGGCTTGAGGGCAGCGGGGAGCACCGCGCCATTCCTTGTCCGATTCCTGTGCACACTCTTGTAACGCTTTTAAAACAAAGTGATTTTTTTATACAAATAAAGTTTTTAAAGTGTGGCTGTGCGGCACCTTGGTGCTTTTCGCCTATCCAGTTGGGATCGGTGTCCCTTCCCGTGGCAGGGCTATGCTGAGCGTGGCTTGGCCAGGTGGGGCTCTGGAAGATGCTGCTTCCCAAAACCTTTCCTGGGCTGGAGTGGCGTTTCTTCCCCTTTCTGAACAGAGGTTGGAGGGGAAATAAGCACCAAAGCGTCACTTTGTGCTGAGCTCCTAAGTGTTTTCACAGGGTGCTTGGGGCTGCACCGGAGGAGGCTGGGAGCCTTCCCTCCTCACAGAGCATCCAGGCTTCCTGCTGGGAAGCCTTTCCCTGAATTTTCCCTGTCCTGTGGTGGCTGTGAGACTTTGCAGAGGTGAAGAAATACCATAAAGTCTGCAGTGCTGAGCATGTCCTTGCAAAACCCACCTGGGAGCCCTCTGGAGCCAGGGCTGCCCCTCCGAGCACGGCTCACATCATCTCTTCCCAGGAACACCGAAACCAGGCTGGAACACTGTGTTAACCCACTTCACTTTCCCTCCTGTGTGCAGGTGAAAATGCATTGGGACAGAAACGTGGTAAATTTGTGCAAATAGCTTTTTTGGAAGCAATGTTGTGGGGTGTTTGTTGCTCTGGGAGGGGATTTGTGGGGATGTGGAGCTGCTTTTTGCCCTGTGGGAGCGGGATGGGGTCTCTGGGGATGGGGTGGTGGTGATTCCCGGGGGGTGCAGCACAGCTGGAGCTGCTCCACAGGGAGGCCAGGGCTGCTCCTGGGGTGACAGAGGAAGGCAGCGAGGACAGAGTCGTGCTGAGCTCAAGCCCTCCCTCCTGCCTCGCACTCTTATCCCCAAAAGCTGGCAAGCGGAGCAAAGGCAGGGCCCGGCATTTTATTGCTTCAGGTGGAGGGGATAATGCCAGGAATGTCTGGGGTGGATGACGGGGCAAGGAATGATGCCCAGCTCGCGGCTCGGCAGGGACAATTCTGGGGACATTGGCTCAGCAGGGTAAATGCCAGGGATGCTGATGGGAGGCACAAGGCAAGGGATGTTTGGCTCAGCAGGGGCAATTCCAAGGATGCCTGGCATGACAGGGAAGATGCCAGCGATATTGATGGTGGGGATGACACCGGGGCCATCCAGCTGGGCAGGAGGGGTGGCTGCGGGCCAGGCTCAGAGGAAGAGCTTGTCGTGGCAGGCCTGGCAGTACATCTTGTCGTCGTGCTCACGGAAGGAGCCTTTCTGCAGCTTGCTCAGGCAGTAGGAGCAGACAAAGTGCTCGGGGTGGTACCTGCGCCCCGTGGCCGTGACGCAGCGCCCGGTGATGGGGCGGCCGCAGCCGTGGCAGATGCTGCCCTGCCGCTGGTGGAAGTGCAGCTCGCAGTAGGGTCGACCCTCCAGCTCAAAGAAGGAGCCACTGGCAAAGCCGCTCAGGCACTCCTGGGGGAAAGGAGACGAGGGCTGGCACGGCTTCAGGGACACACTTGCCCCTTTGTCCCCACCGGCCTGCTGCCCACTCACCGCACACACGAAGCACTCGGGGTGCCAGACGCCCTGCAGTGCCGACAGGTAATCATCCGTCACGGGGCGCTCGCAGCCCTGGCATTTTGGGGCAAACATGGCCAGGAAGTCCTGGCGGCAGTATGGCTTCCCGCCCCGCTCGTGGAAACCTGCCGGGAGGGCATTGCAATGGGCACCCGGCTGGGGGAGGCTGGCGGTGGAGGGCAGCAGGCATGGACATAGGGGTGCCCGGGAGGCACGGGAATGACTATGGGGAGATGTTGGATGGGGCAATGGGCATGAGGGCTGGGCTACAGGGGGAGACCCAGGATGGGGGCAATGGGGACCTGATGGATGGGATAAGGCAAGGGATGTTTTGGCTCAGCAGGGGCTATGCCAGGGATGTTGATGGTGGATCCACAGGATGCCCACACTTGCCCCCTGGGACGCACCATCATCTCCAAACACCCTCCCGCAGTGGGTGCAGAAGAAGTGCTCGGGGTGCCAGGTCTGGTCCAGGGCCGTGAGGACTTTCTGTGGGAAAAGGCAAGGTGAGTGGATGGTGGAGGAAGCTGGGGGTCGGTGGGGGTGGCTGGGGGTCATACCTCACGGATGGGGCCGGCACAGTAGGCGCAGCAGGGGGAGAAGGATTGGTAGTAGTCCTCCTCGCAGTACGGTTGCCCACCCCTCTCAAAGAAGGGTTGACCACCCAGCTCCTGTCCGCAGCTGGTGCAGGCAAAGTGCTCGGGGTGCCAGGTTTTGCCCAGCGCGGTGAGCACCTGCGTGGAGCCAGGGGCAGTCAGAGCCACTGCCGATGGCAGTGCAGCACTGGGGTGGCTGTGCGGGGGCTCACCTTGCCAGCGATGGGCTTGCGACACGCAGTGCAGACGCTGGCCGGGGCAGCTGTGATGCCCAGCTCCTGCAGGTCCTGGGTGAGGCTGCCCAGCATGCTGTCCAGCGAGGGCTCAGCTGGCACTCTGGCACCCTGCCCCGTCGCTGCCAGCTGCTGGGAAGGAGGAGGTGAGGGCTGGGCAAGGGCCAGACCCCTGAGCTCCTTTACCAGGGACGAGGCTCACCTTGCTCTGCATGTGGCCCAGGTCAGCCAGAAGCTCGTCCAGCTGCTGGGCGGCTGCCGTGGTCGGGGGCGAGGGCAGCAGCCGCTGCGGGACCTGCATGGGACTGCTGCGCATGGCAGAGAGGGGGATGCTGCAGCATCCAACCTGAGGCCAAGGACTCGAGAGCTCGCCACCCCACCCGCGCCACAGCCAGGGACAGGGACCCTCCCTGGGGATGTGCTGGCAGGAAGGGGGCTGCTGGAAGCCCACTCTCACCCCAGCAGTGCTGCAGGGGTGCAGGATACAATCTCTCCACTGCAGCTTGTGTTTTGGGGGACAGGTAAGAGGTCAGGTGACCCTGAGGGATGCATTGGCATGATGGCAGGGGCAGCCCCAGATGGCTTTGCCCTCCCATGGCCATGTTTTACCTGTACACTTTCTCCAAAGCCTCTCCCCGAGGCTGAGCCCGAGGCGGCAGCTGCACCTGGAATGACAAACCCTTGTAGCCAAGCCCTCAGGATGCTCCCTGGGAGCCCTCCACTGCCGGCACTGCACCACCACCCCTATCATGAGCTGAGCAGGGGCTCGGCCACTAGCCCCACCACATCGAGGCATTACCTTCAGGGCCGTGGAGGTGAGCGGCTGGTGGCCACACGGGGCTGGGGGCCCAGCTGTGGCCACATCCTGCTTGCGGGAGCTCGGTGCCAGGGGTGTGAAGTCCTTGGTGGCCAAGGGAGAGCTCTGCTCCAGCTCTGCCAGCAAAGCATCTGCACAGAGAGCCAGGTTGGCACCCTAGCCACTGCTGCCCTCCCTGCCTGTCCCCTTCAAGCAGGTTTGTGTCACTCCTGAAATCTCAGGAGTGGAAGCAGCATCACAGCAGCTTCTGCCAGCCACGACCCAGGGCCCCGAGGGGCTGTGGTGGCCCTGAGCACCCGCACACAGACGCCATCCCTGATGCAGGATGTGGCTGTTGCACTGCACAGCCTTCCTGCAGCATGGGGCACCACTGGTTACAGTGTCTTGCTTCCCCCCAACACCAAACCTGACAAAGAAACATGCCTCAGCCCTTAAATTCACCCAGCACGCACTCCGGCACAGCAGAGCTGAACCTCAGTGTGTTCTGTGCACCCACAAGATGTTTTCTCTTTCCGGTTTCACCTCGACATGGTGGCTGTTCCTCAACATCTGCTGCCTTCATGTCAGGGAACAGGGATGCCCCCCCAGCACAACTCCTTCCCTGAGCCTGTCTCCCCCACCCCAGGCCAGAGACGGCTTCCAGCACCCTCAGACCTCGTACCACACCCTTGGGCTGCTCAACCCCACAGCGTGCAGCCGGGATTGCGTCGCCACTGCAGCCCATTTCCTGCCGTTGAGCGCGCTCCATTTTTGGCCAAGTGCTTGCTTGGCCACCTGGGCCCCAATTGTCCCCTGGAAGGGGGGGGCACAGCAGGGAGCGCAGCTCCATCACTGCCCCCGCTGCAGCATCGCTGCCCCTGCTGCAGCATCCCCTCCTGCCCAAGGTAACAGGAGGACAGGGCCCCCCTTGAGCCAGTGGAGATGCGACCCCGCACCGAGCCTGGGCGCAGGATCGGCTCCGGAGGTGCATGACTTACCCAAATCCTCCATCCCGCTTGGCCCGGGGTCCCGGTGGCCGCAGGGCTGGAGCAGCACCTGCGGGGCAGTGAGCGGGCAGGCTGGGCTATGCAGGCTTTTGGTTCCGCTCTCTGGTGTGTCGCCTCCCTCCCCAGGATGGGGTTTGTCGCGTGGGGTTTTCCCTCTGTGGGCTGTGTGCGACGCACGCGTCTGACGGCAGCGGGTGGAAAGCGGTGGCAGGGGCTGGGGCAGTGAGAGCAGCCACGAGAGAGCAGACTGGAGAGGGAAGGAGACGAACAGCGGGATGTCCAGGAGCTCCTGGGCTGTTTGGCTGGGAGCCAGGGTGCGTGTGTGTCCCACAGACCCTAGCCCCTTCCAGAAGCCACCAGCTGCATGTGGCGAGTGACAGCATCCCTGTGCCGGGTGGAAAGGCGTTCGTGATGGTGTGATGGAGGCAAGAGCAGGACTCGCATTGCTGGCGTGTGCCAGCACATTTTGGGAATCCGTTTGGAGCCTCATCTTGGATTTCCAGGTATCAGCAAACCCCTTTGTGTACTCAGAGCCAGCGGGAGCACAAGGACTCGGGTCACCACGGCCGTGTGGGCAGCAGTGGTGCTGCCGGAGCCGGTGGCCTTGCTATGCTCTCCCTGTGTGAATGCTTCGGGGCACTTCAGTTCTGCAGAGGTGCCATGTCTTCGGTTTCTCTCGCTTTTTCTCCTCCCCACAGCTGAGCTCCTTTGCCAGGAGGGACCGGACCACGCGTGGTTCCCCATGCAGGATGGTTTACTGGGGCACGCGCAGCAAAGGAGGAACAGAGGCTGGGACACACCTTTGTCACACGGAACAAAACTCAGGACTTGGAGTGCAGAAGCAGGAGGGAACCAGAGCAGAGGACTCACCTCAGTGATGGGTTCAAATGTGATTTACCAGCTAAGTGCCCTGAGGTATTTGAATTTCTTTTACTATTGCTAAAGAGGGGCTGAGCACCTCGCACTGCTGCTGCGGTGGGGCCAGGCACGCTGCCCAGAATGGCACTGCACACCCTCGGAACAGAGTGTGGACACGAAAGCCAGGTTTTGCACGGGGCTCTCCCCTTCGCAGTGGCACGGGGGCCACCAGAAGCACAGGGTGGCCTGCCTTGCCTTCCTCTGGCTCTTCACAAAGCAGTTTACACCTCCTCCCAGAGAGATTTTCCTGGAGCAGGGTGAGTTCTGGAGCCCTGTTTGGATCTCCTGGAAGCCAGAGGCCTGCAGCCAGGCAGAGGCTGTGCAGCCAACCCCATGGCAGCAGCTCTTGCTTCCATATTCCTGGTCAAAGGCTGCTGACCCTGGCACCTGGCCAGGTCTGTGCCCTGGATGATGACAGACTGGAGCCCTGACAGTGCTTCTGGGGCAGACATTTTGCTAGCCCAGAAGCCTTCCGGGGCTCAGCTTGCCTTCCGGACGTGCAGACCCGATAGTGCAGGATATGAAGGGCTGCAGCTGATGACCAGTAAACTCACAGCTCCGACTGCTGGGGTGCTCCCAGTGCCACGTTACCAGCTCACCTTCTCCCTTGCCACCTCGACTACTGCGCTCCCACGTCTGGGTTGAGGGGCGCAACCCACCACATCCACAGGGAGGACATCCTGTCTCCCACTTTCCATTGGCACAGGAGGCACAGTAGGGTGTCTGCCACACTTTTCCCACAGCTTGTCCAGAATGGAGGTGAAGGCACAGCAATGGTATCACAGGAGGGTTCTGATCCAGACGCCCACCAGCGAGACTCCGTCTTGGCTCCTGGCATGGAATTAAATGAAATCCAGCCAGTTTAGCCAAGCTTTTTAATAACTGGAGGAAATATGGCTTTCCGGCTGTGTCAGCGCTACCCTCTGTTCTGCTCTGAAGCGGTCAGTGGGCTCAGCCGCATTGCCCATGCCAGGATCCCAGCGATGGCCTTTGTCCCTGAAGCTGAAGCACCTGTGTGAGGCACAGCCTACAGCTGGCAGGGGTCACATTGCTTCCACAGCGGGACAAGAGCTGCCGGGCTGGAAGTGCTGACAGAGGGCAGATGCGAGCCGGGTACCGGCTCCGTCCTGTGAGGCAGCTCTCGAGATCCAGGGGCCACCCTGGGTCCCACGGGCAGCCCAGCTGGAACCGAGCTCCCAAACGATCAGGGTGAGGCCCGGGAGTGGCTCAGGGTCACGAGGCCGCCTCTGTAACGAGGGGGACGGAGTGGGGCAGGCATGGTCGCACACCCATCACTGGGGTTCCCAGAGCGCGGCTCCGGGCCCGAAGCCGCCTGGAGGGGATGGAGCCGGGGACAGAAACCCGCGGGCACAGCGGGGAGGGTTCGGGGCGCTTGTGTTCTGCTTGGTGCTCAAACTGCTCCGCGAGGAGCTCTGGCCGCGCGCAGCGATGGCTCTGCCTGGGGAGCGGGGGTCAGGCTTGGGCCCGGGCAGTGGAGCGGGGCCCGGTGAGGTCTCCCGCGACCCCGGCCCCGCTTCCGCCCCGCGCGCCGGAAGTGCCCCTCCCGGCGGCAGCGCGCGCGCGCGCGGCGCGGGCGGAAGTGGGCGGTGCGCGGCCGGCCCGCCCCCCCCGGCGCCGCCGCCATTTTGTCACCGACTTTCACCGCGCCCGACAGGGCGGTGTTTTTTTTTTCTTAAAGGAGCAGCGACAGCCAAAAGGGCGGCCCCGCCGCCGCGCCGCGCCGGTACCGCGAGCGGCGCCGCAGCCCCGCGGCGGGGAGCGGGCGCGCCAGGCGAGGCGGCCGAGCGGCGCCCCCTGCTGGGCCTCGCCCGCCGGGCAAGGGGACCCGCGGGCAGCCGGAGGGGTGCATTCGGCGGCGGCGGTAGGGAGCGCGGCGGCGACGCGGGCGAGGAGCGGGGCGGAAGAGCGCGGCGGTCCGTGCCGGCGGCGCGCGGGCCGCGGCCGGGCGGGCGACGCGGCGGGGCCGGGGGGGGAGCGGGACAGTGCCCGGCGGCCCCGGCAGCGCCTGCGCGGCGCGGCGCGCGCGCCGGGAGCGACACGCTGATTGGCCGAGCGGCGCCGTGGGGGGCGGGCCCGGCCGCGGCCGACGGCGCCCATTGGCCGGGCGGTGCGCGAGCGGCGGGGAAAGGCGGGAGGGCGGTGGGCAGGAGGGGGCGGGGCCAGTCCGCACCTCCGGCCGCGGATTGGCCCGGCGCGCGGGGCGGGGCGCGTCGCCTGGCGGCCCCGCGTGAAGGCGGGCGGCGGGAGGTGATTGGGCGGGGCCGAGGCGGGCGGTGATTGGGAGCGGCGCGGGGTGGCGGGAGGGCGGGGCGCGCGGCCGCCGCCGCTGCCGCCCCGATGCCGGCGGGCGCCGAGCAGCAGGGGAGCGCCGCGGAGCAGCCGCCCGCGCAGGGGCCGCCGCCCTCGGGCCGCCGCCGCCCGCCGCCGCCCGCTGCCGAGCAAGGCGACGAGTCTGGCGGCAGCCGGGTGCTGAGGGGCGGCCGGGAGCGGGGCCGGGCCGCCGTCGCCGCGGGGGGAGCCGTTGCCGCCTCCCGCCGCCGCAAGGCCGAGTACCCCCGCCGCCGGCGGAGCAGCCCTGGGGCCCGGCCCGCCGGTGAGACGCCTGCCGCCGAGACGCCGCCTGCCGCGAGGAAGGCGCCCCGTGCCGGGTGAGTGTCCCCCAGGTGGGGGGGGTGGGCATGGCGGGAGGCCTCTCCCCGATCCCGCTCCAGGGCAGCCCCACGGGCCGAGCTGGGCCCGCTGGTCCCTTCTCGAACGGCAGCGGCCCGGGAGCTGCATCCCGCCAGAGCCACCCGCTGCCCCGACCCGAGTGGTTTTGGCTCCGTTCGCCCAGCGTCTCGGGATCTCTTTTCCTGTGAGGAGGTGACCACTCCTTCGCTCCTGAGCAGGGACTGGGCACACTCGGACACCTGGAGCGTTGGGTGTCAGATCCAGTCTGCCCATCTCCAGCGGCAGAGTCCCTGGGTTGAGCAGAACTGAATGGGCAAGGCCGGGCTCTTGCCCCTGTGTTATTGCTCACTCGAGTGCCCTCCGGGTGGAATCATCCCTGTTGGCACTGGGGGTCAGGAGCGGGGCAGGGGGTCTCCCTGCGGCTGGGAGTCAGGGCCCGTTCTCCATGTCAGTCGCTTCTGGTTCCTGCTGCCGGAGCTCGCTCTCACATGTGCCTTTTGTGTTTTTTCAGGTGCACGGATAAAGCAGCTTTTAAAGGTAAGAGATGAGTTACTCCTGCTGTTGTGTTCCACCCTGGCAGCCGGGGCTTTCCCACGGAGGCAGCCAAACATCTTCTGGGTCTTCCTTTTGACGAATGTTTTGTTGCTTGATGACAGGCGGCCTCTTCCCAAGGTCTCTCCAGACTGGAGCTGCGATAAGCTGCTGCTGTTGCCAATGGTCGCACGTGACTCACGTGCTGAAAATTCTTCCGGATCACAGTGGTCCTGAGCAGCTGGCATTTGCTGGGCTCGCATCGCCCTGCCACCACCACCAGTACCAGTGTGGGTCTGCAGGAGACGCAGGGAAGATATGTGGAAATAAGAGTATTTGCCTTTGTGCTTTTCTGGCTTTAGTGGATGGTGAATTTTTTATGCTTATGTCTTAAGGAATGAAAGGGAGAAGTTTTGAAGAGGAGAAAGGAGCTTGATGGGCCTGATCGAGATGCCCTAGCCGTGGGCAGCTGCGACCAGGAACAGAACATCTCTTCTTCCAGTGCAAGCTGTGGGAGCTCTGCATCTTAACAGGTTCTTGTGCAGAAGCTGTCAGAGGGCTTTGCTTTTCACCCTGTGATGTGTGAACCTGTCTCAAGCGCAGGAGGCGCTGTGCGTTGTTGGTTTTGAGCTGGCACCTGAGAGTTGTCATGGAATGAAACAGCAAGGAAAGGCGGCCGCACATGTGCATCATTGATTTCTCCTTTTTGCCAGACCTGTTCAGTTCCTGTTCGCAGGCATTTCTGTCTAGAAGGGTGTCTTTTTTTCTTCTAATTCTGTAACTCTCCAACTTTATTCCTACAAGGCTGTAGTGTTGTTCTGTTCCGGTGCTGAAATCCATCACAATTCTGGCTGGCAAGGTGTGTTTTTGCAGACCGTGGCAGCAGTAACCGACATAGCACAGAGCCCAATTGTGTGCGCGTTTACTTCTCACTGTGTAGTGAGAGGGCAGAAGCTTCAGCCCTTGGGTCAAAGTAAAGTTGCTGGAATGTGCAGAAAGGCTTGGCATTGTATGCATGAGTTATTAACAACACATTAATGGTGATTCTCGGCGTTTTGGATAGCCCTAAGCAGAAATGGTTTTTCATGGTGGTGGTGGAAAGCAGGCAGTGGTCCCATTTTTACTCCATTTTCCTGGGATGTGCTCGGAAGGTTTGAAATTTCCCAGGTTTGGTGTCTCCAGCAGGTTTAGACTTTAACTTTGTGCTCTGGTAGACTCAGCTGTCCTCGATTATGAGAGTGGAAAAGGGGTTTATTACATCAGGGCTCTGTGTTACGATGAGACTTGCTGCCAAAACGGGCAGCAGGAGCGTTTGTGTGGAAGCTGGTGCTGGGAAGTGGTGGTTACTTCGAGGGAAACCAGCTGTAGGGATTGTTCTGTTTGTTGGCTTTTTGGTCTTTAAAGCCGCAGAGGTGAGAAAGCTGCAGTGCTGTGCTCCAGCTCTGGGTTGAGGTCCCTGCCACATGCTCCTGCTTGTAGGGATGACACGGAGGAGACTTAAGGAGTGCCTTCCTCTGTCTGGTGCCACAGCACACCAGAAAGGAGCCCCAGTTTGTGTAGAATGTTGGGAGAAGTTGAATTGGGTGCAAGCAAAGCACAGGGTTTGGGTGGCTGGGAATCCTCCATATTTCTGGAAGGTGAGATACCATTGTGATTCACCCCTGGCTGGATCTGGGCTGGGGAAGAGATCCAAGAGCACCCCTGAGTGGTTCTGGAGAGGCTTTGTGCTTAGGGCTTGCATTGGCTGGCGCGTGTTCTGCAATGGGGTTTAGTTCTGTGTGGCGATGTGCATTGTGCCGCTGTCCTTACTGTAAGATAATAAATCCTGCTCAGGGTGTTAAGTTTTCGCACGTGGAGCTGTGGCGGTGAGCCCTGCATACAGAGCCAGTGGCAGGTGGGGTGAGGCGAACCTGCAGACATGTCCGTGTGCGGCGGGTGAGACATGCACTGCACCAGAGTTGTTGGGTGAGATTTGTGGCTTCGTGGGGTGACAGTTTGCAGCACAATCAGCAGGGCTGCTGCGGGCAACAAAAGCGCAGTGCGATCGTGGCTCGGTTTGCCTGTCGGATTGTAGCTGAGGTGCAGTAACAGTGAATGTGCCGGGCCATGTCTGAGGCTGTTCCGTGTGGTGTCATGGGATCAGGGGCTGCTCTGCTCATTGGCCTGAGCGTGCAGGCACAAAGGTCTGACGGGAGGATGACAGGAAGGGTAAAGTCGAAGGTGTGTGGTATGTCTGAATGAGTACAAGGTTGTTGCCACCCTGGCATACGTGAAGGCAGCTGCAAACTCAGCCAGTTGTGTTTCTGCTCTTCTGTGCCTCGTCACGCGATGACAGAATCTCCCCGATGTGTTTCTGTAGGAATATTAGTTACATAAATAGAAAGTTTAATATCGGCTTATAAATGGATTCACGCAGCTGGAGTCGCGCCGTGTGGTGTAATTCACATTTGACTTCCCACGATGCTCTATACTCCTGTGGACATCACTTTCATTTTAGTTAGGCCTGAATAGTTTTAATTATTGGTGTGTAAATTTAGTGAGTGCACTTCATGTCCTTCCATTGTGGAACAGAAAAACCAGCGTGCTTACCATGGCACTTCAGGTTGCGTTAGCAGTCAGATGAAACCTGCTGCTCCGATGTGATTTTACAGCCAAACCAGTTCTGGACTCTCTGCCTTTCTGTCGGATTTTGACCCTGCTGTTCCGTCTGGGTGGAACCTTTCAGTCAGCACAGCCAAAGGGATGGGCTGTGTGGCAGATCCTGAGGGAGCACTGGAGCAGCGCTGGATATAAGGATGCCGGGTTTGTGCTAGGTGGTGGAGTCTGTGACCTTGTGGTGTTGGATCGATGCTTTTTTGCAAAGCTAAGAGTGAGGTGCAGTGTAATTCCTTAGGTGCGCGCAGGTACACAGCTGCGTGGTCGTGCTGTTAAATGGCAAAAAGAAGAGTTTGGAAGGGTAGAACAGGGCCCCATGAAGCCTTTATTTACCTAAAACTGTGACTGAGAGATGTGGTGCTGTGTGTGTGGAGAGTCACACCCTTGGGAGTCCCTTCTCAGATCAAGGGTTGGTACAGGCTGGGCTGGAGGGTGATGCCAGCAGGATTCGCTGGTGCCTGGCCTAAGACCCCGCGCATTAGAACTAAAACACTGCTACTGGGCATTCACAGCTGCCGAGAGCAGTCTGGCGAGTTGTTCATGACAGCTTTTCCCTGTTCTTCCCATGTAAGGGTGCTGTCCAACGCGCTGTGGGTGCGGGTGTCAGCCCTTCTCCCGCACAGGGGCTGCCGCGATGGAGCAGGGAGGTCAGAGCGCTGCTTCCTTGCAGGCTGCGATGGAAGGTGAGTGAGGAGCACAGCTTGCTCCGCAGCGGTCTGCTAACTGCTGGAAACACTGTGAGGTTCCATGGATTAAAAAAGGTGGGAGACTTTCAGACTCCAGCTTTACCAAAATGATTTTGTAGCACAGATTCCTCGTTATTTGTGTTCTTACAGTTCCACCCCCCTTGGTAATGACTGCGTTCCTTTCAAACTTTGTCAGTGTTTGGAGAGAGAGATGTCATTACTTAGACCAAACTGTATAAAAGGTACTGAATTTAAATAACTGGGGTTACCCAAACCTACCTTGACTCCGATGGGGATTTTCCCATGCTCCATATGCACAATTCCACAGCTCTTTGGAGCAGGGGGGGAGCCATTTGGATAGAGTTTTGCATTGGGATATTTTCCTGAACTCCAATGTCTGTGCCATTATAAAATTGCATGTGTAGTGTCTTCTCTGTTGTACAGTCACTGCGTTAAATCTGTGTCGCTGTCTGAGCTGAGTGTACTTTGTGGTGCTTTTGTTTCCTTAGTAGTTGTTTTGTAACCTCGTAACTGGAAGTTTATTTTCCTTTTCCTTGGCTGTGCCGGGGTATTTTCTGGAGGTGTCTGCTTTGCAAGGGTAGCAGGGTGCTTTCCAGTGCTTCATAAACCAGAATTTAGAAAATTCCTTGTTAGTAATCAACAAACTGCCAGTTAGTGACAGCCCAGAGTTTCCTTTTCCTGCGCCCCACAGGCAGGTGAAAGGGCAGGGGGGTTTGTGACTGTGGCAATGTCAAAGAGAGGAATCCATTATTGCCATCTGCTCCCCTCCGTGCTGCAGGCAGGAAGGGCCTGGCGGTGAGGGCTTGGCCGCCTGACTGTGGCTGTACGAGAAGGTGCGGAACACCAAGTAGCTCCCAGTTCAGGGAGCAGCAGAGAGGGTTTTGAGTTGGTGGTACAGGCAGACCGGTGCATGGCTGCGCAGCTGCTGGAAAGGGCTGGTTTGCACAGGTCTGCAAGCTGTGCTGTAGCAGCAGGAGCAAGAGGCTCTGCTTCCAGAGGGTTCCCACCCATGGTCCCCAGCGGAACCTGCAGTTCCTTCTGTGCACCCTTCTTGCGGGGAACGGCAATTACAACCTCTGGATACCTGCTTATCTTTCCCAAGATACAGAGCAACACAGCCACGGCGTGTGCAGGTTGTCAGGGGAGCAGAGAGGAGGAGAGCGGTGGATGGACATGGGGTGGTCACACGAAGCCTGTGATGGAGGAACTCCTGCTGCTTTGCAAAGCAAATGCAGTTGGTCTGGACTTTCCTGTCCTGCTCTTTGCAATGAGTAAATGATGTGTGCCTGGAACTGTGTTTTCCTGCGGTCCTTGGAAGGAAGATCAGGAGTGTCAGCTGTGGGCTGTGCGAGTTTGCTTCCTGGGCCCTGTCGGCTCTTGGTCACCCAGACATGCTCTTCCCACGGCTGCGTCCAGTGTTGTGCAAAGGGAGCAGGGAGCACCCTGTTCTGGGAACAGTCTCCTAAAAGTGCTGTGGTCTGGAGAGGGACGTGGCCCTAGAGGAGGCAGGAGACAAAGCCTGGGGACGCAGGAGTGCCTTTCTCCAGCCTCCTGCGAGTGTTCTGCCTGCAAAGCAGGTTTGTGATGGAGGGTGCAATTGGTACTCAGAAAGGCAAGTTTGTCGTCTCCTCTGGGAGAGGAGGCAGCGGGCAGACTCTCATATTTATCCCTGTTGTCTCAGCTCGTGGCAACGCTGCTGTGTGTAGAGACATGTGCTGCAGGTTCTGGGATAGAGATGCTCTCGTGGTGACCCTGCAAGGAGCGCTCAGTGCAGAGCTGCAATGTGAGTGGGATCGTGTTGCTGCCGCAGGCGTGAGGTGAGAATTGGGTGGCCAATGAGCTGAAGGAAGATGGAACAGGACTGGGGTGAGTTCTGCTCAGCAGAGCGGTGCCCAGAGCCCTGTCTTTTGGTTGTCTAATCAATTACAATAGAGCTACAGCTCCTCATCAGCAGTCCTCCCAGATGTACTTTTCTTGCCTCTTTACCTAGCAACTGGCATTGTCCTCACAAATGTTAAGATGAAATGACATTTCGTGCCTCTTGTACCATCACCCCAGTCTGGACATGTTCTCTGCTCTGCACGCTGTTCAGTAAGGAATCAGCAGAAGTCAAGAAGAAATGTTTCTGTGTGAGGGTGGGGAGGCCCTGGCCCAGGTTGCCCAGAGCAGTGGTGGCTGCCCCATCGCTGGAGGTGTTCAAGGCCAGGTCAGATGGGGCTTGGAGCTCCCTGATCCAGTGGGAGGGGTCCCTGCCCATGGCAGGGGGTGGGACTGGATGGGCTTTGGGGTCCCTTCTGACCCAAACCATTCCATGATTCTATCAATGGTGAAAGTGCCTCAAAATTGAAGGCATTTACCATCAAGTGACTTACTGAGGGGGCTGCTCATGGCAGGAAGGACCCCAGAAGCCGAAAGGATTGGTACGATTTCATAAAGCATATTTTCCCCTTTGCTCTTGAATGACTTTTTGCAAGATGCAGGCATCCATGCAGTTCTTGAAGTGAAATCCTGCAGAGGGTGTGGGCTGAGGTGGGAAGTGGTGGATGTTGGTACTGGAGAGACACAGGGATGCATCGGCATGGGGACATTCCTGGGCAGACTCCTGCTGAGCCATAGCTGCTGTTGCCCCCTCTCTGCAGGATGTGATTCAGGCAAAAGACAGCGGTGCTGGGTCTGGTCCAAGAGCGCCTGTGCTGACTGGCCGGCAGGCTCTGTCGACAGGAGGGTGCCTGGTTTGCTTTGTAGCAGCCGATCTGGGAAGCAAGTGCTTGGTGCTGCTTTTGCTCTGCCCTGGCAGCACCTTGGTACCTGCTGTCTCTCGTGCTCTTCTGTCCTTCGGGAGGCTGGATTCTGTGGCCTGGTGTCCATCAGTGCTGCTTGTGCCGGCAGCAACCTATCAGGATCTTGGCCCGTACCCATTTTCTGTGTGTCTGCTTTTCCTGTTTCCAGTCAGACTCCCAGTTCCAGGGGATAGCACTGCCCCTCCTCTCCCTGTGCACCTCAGCCAGGAGGCTGGGCTGCTCCATAACCTGCCTGTACCTTGTCTGACTGCTGTTGTGTCCCCAGGGTTTTCCATTCCCCAGGCTGTACCACGACATGTCTCTCGGCTGCTGCTCGCTGGCTGCGTGCTTCAGCCCCTGGCTGTCTTGAGGGTCCCCTCGGGACCTGCTCAGACGTGGTGACAACCTTCTTGCAGAGGGAATCCACAACTGGAGGCAGAATCCGTATGTGATTTGACGAGGGCTGAGTAGTGGGGACTCTCGGTGTCCCTCTGCTTCCTGACTGTGGTCTGGTGAGTGGCACCCCGGTGGCTGCGGGGCTCCCTCACTGCCAGGGCCCACTCCTGGCTCACAATGGGCATTTTGCTCTTCGCTGGGACTCCCAGTGTGGCTGAACTGATCCCCAGCCAGGAATGTCTGCTGACCTCACCAGCAGATAAACTCCCAGACATCACGGTGGTGCTGCTGGCTTGTGCTTGGGCAGCAGAAACCCACCTGAAACTGGGCAGCCGCGTGAACAAGTTTGGGTGAGGAGGAGTGGGTCAGAGCCTACCTGGAGCACAGACCCTGTAGAGGGCTGCCGGTTGCTCAGTGCCCTGAAGCAGTGGGAAGCCTGGATCGCTGAGCAGAGCTGGCTACTTGAGATTAGTTTCTTCAGCACATCATTAGAGAGATATGAAAAGACATTTGAATTCAAGAAGTGTCACAGGAAGCACCAAAAAGTGAGATGAAATCCACTGTAGCTGGGAATTTCAGTTTTTAAGGGATTAATTTGCTCACATAGGCATTTTATCCAGTTCTGTTTTCTCACAAAGCTTATCTGGAGGTCAGCAGAAAGAAGCCACTGGCAGATGAGTAGGTGAGTGCAGGACCTCAGGCTGACAGCTCTTGTGATGCTTGTTGCTCCAGCATGAGACCAGGAACATGCAGCTCGAATTCCTCAGGGCTGTTACCAGGTGTACAGTTCTGATTAAATGTGTGTCTGGGGGATTCTCCAGACACGACTCCATGTGGTCCAATTTTGGAGTGAGTTTGTCAGAAAGCAGTTGTTGAGGTTTATGAGCGTCGTCTCGTAATGCTTGGGGGAGATCGCAGCCAGCAAATAATGATCTTATGAGTTTTCTTCAGAAGGAAACGTAAGCTGTTTTAGAATGTTTGTGTCTCCTCTTAGAGGCAGTAGGAAGTGTGCTGGGAGTTGTAAGCGAAGGCTGGCAGGCATGAGGCCCTGGGGTGTGTCTGATCTGGCTCAGCAGAGCCGCACTCCCAGCCTGTGAGAGGCCATTGGAGCAGGCAGGGGCAGTTATGCTTTTCAGCGTCACAGCAGAGAGGGGCGTGAATTAACAATGGGATCTATTTTTGTTATCATTAAAGAGATTGCAATGGGTGTTTCAGATCCCAAAGAAGAGAGGCAAGAGGAGGAAGTTTCCAGCGTCCTCAGCCACGACTCTGCCGTCAGCACAGCCAGGCCCAGCAGAAGCTGGCGCAGCAGCCGGACAGCTGCTGCAGCCCACCAGCGTGACACCGAGAACTCGCGTGTGTCCAGATCCAAGACTGGTTCCCTGCAGCTCATCTGCAAGTCAGAGCCAAACACAGACCAGCTGGGATACGGTACGTGGAGAGCCCTGGCCATGGAGGTGCCTGGAGACAGCCGGGTCTTGGGAGCCCTCAAGGGGAGCTGTATGCGGGGTCACTGTGAGCTCCGTGTGGGCAGTGGCTGGACATGCCTGGTGCTGCCTGGTCACCTCCTGCCGCCAGCGCTCCAGGCACCGAATGCCGATGGAGGGATCTTACGAGATGAGCTCACTGCAGCGAGCACTGAAACCTAATGGTGACTTTTCCTTTCAGAGGCCACAGAAGAGCGTCAGTCTCCAGCTGGAATCAGGTAGGAAACTGTTTTGTGGTTATTTCTCCCTAGATGGCGTCTCACGAAGGGAAAATAAGGGCCTGAGTTTTACCAATGTCAGTGCTTCTGTGGAAGGGCTGATGGGATAACTGGTAGCTCTGTTTTCATTCTTTCTTGGACCTTTGCATTTCATTCTGGATTGCTGGTGGACTGCAGGTGTTGGGGGATGTTGTGGAGGCATGGATAGTGACATTGGTTCTGGGTATTCCGCCTGGTAGCTTTATTCCTCCAGGAGCAGATGCCGTAGCTAAGTGGGCTTATGAGAGGAGACTGCCCTGCTGAGCCTGCCTATTGTGGCTGTCATCAGTGTGAGCCGTTTGCTTTCCCCAGTCGGGCTGGATGGGAAAGTTCTGTGTAATCTTTCCCATCCCAGGGGATGATGCATAGATGTTCCTGCAATAGTGCCTAACCCATTGCTGCTAAAGCCCTCTGTTCTTTTCTCCCAGCAGTGATGATGAGGAGGAGATGCTCATCAGCGAGGAAGAAGTTCCCTTCAAAGATGATCCAAGAGATGAAACCTACAAGCCCCACCTAGAGAAGTATATTGGATTTCATGTTTACTGTGGGTTTAGACCCCAAAATGGTGACATTTTAATTGAGTAAGCTTAATACAACCCCACCAACCTGTGCTGACAGCTAAAGCGGAATGGCCCCCATCGGACACAGTGTTGTCTAAATGCTGATTACTGCTTTTGGGACTGTTCTCTAACAGACCAAAGCCTTTAGAGCACTGCTGGCTGCCAGGTTTTGCCTTAATCCTTGTTCGTACATCTGTTTAGAAGTGGGACCTGATAAATAGACCAGAACTTCAATCCGTTTTTTTGCTTTAATCTCTGTAAAAAGCAGAAAAGGGGAAGAGCACTGGAGTAACGTGTTGTGTTTGTGTCTTTGTAGGGAAGCGCCAAAGCAAAGGAGGAAAGCGAGCAAGGGGAAGGAGGAAAAAGAGAAACAGAAAGAGATTAAAGTGGAAGTGAAAGAAGAGAATGAGTTTCGGGAAGATGAAGAACCACCAAGGAAGTGAGTAGAGCTCTGCAGTTACACATCACAGTGTAGATGTTGTGTTTTGCATTCTTGCTAGCATGCAGCAGTGTTTGGTTGTTGGCTCCCTTCTCCTCCTCTGGACCTGAAGGACAACAGGGCAGAACCCGTTGTTCTGATGGAATTCCTGCTTCCTAGTGTCTTGTGTGTGTTTGACGAGGAAAAACAAGAGTTGGTATTCTTGTTTAGTTTAAGTTGGGTTTTTTTTCCCCATACTGTGGTTTGGTTGGCCTGCCTGGGTACAGCCACACGGCGTGAAATACATCACAGCATTCCTAAAGCTGGTTTCTGTGTGATCTCTGAAGTAGGGTAGTCTGAGTTGGGAAGCTGTTCTGAGAAGGCAGCGTCTCTGCTGTGTTTGTGCCTAGAGGCAGACACAGGAATGCCATGTACGTGTCGCAGGGCAGGTGTCCTATCTGTATGTTTGGGACTGGCAGAGCTCAGGAAAACCAGCTGTGTCCTCCCTCAGTCTGCTGCTGCCGAGTCAGGCACCGGGGCTTTGAGCAGAGACACGTAACCTTTGGGCACGTTGCCCTGGAACTCAGCACTGCAGCGCTCCTTCTGGCAGCTGAGCTGGATGGGATTTATGTGTCTTTGTCAAAGCCGTTCTTTGGGATAGCGTGAGGGAATACTGGCAGGTTTCATCATGGAGCTCCTCTGTGAGTGATTGGGAGCAAAGGGGGCTCCCTCGCCAGTCTGTGGCGTGGGGCTCTGCACACTGGAGCTGATTCCTCTGGCTGCTTCCACGCTGCCATGGAGCTGATTGGCATGGGACAGGAGTAAGGAAGCTGATATTCTGAGAGTGTTTTTCCTGTTAGAGAAGCTACTCTGAGGGTGGTTGTGTTGTTTGGATCAGACACAGCTTCTGTGCATAATAAAACCTGCGCCTCCTAGGGAGGCTTGGATCGAGTGCCAAGTGCATGTTCAGTGCGTTACTGGCATGGTCTTGCTATCAATAAAGACGTCTCATTACAGCCAGAAAAGGCTCCATCCATCTGCCGCGTCTCTACAGCAAGGCAACCAAGCAGGCGCGGCGTTCCAGGCAGAGTTGTCGCTCGGGAGGTTGTGTTTTACTTGTAAGCATGGGTCTGTCCAGACAGAGCATAGATTTCTGTCCTGACAGGCATGTAAGCTGCTGCAGATAATTCTGAAGACTCTAAAATAGCTGCTGGATCATCAATTCTACTCTTCCTCACTGGGCAGATTGATGTTTTTCATGCGGTGTGAGCGTTAGCCAGCAGAACAGAGGGAATGGGGTGCGCCATGGGTTCTGGGCTAGTGGCAAAACTACACATTTATAAAAATGCATTAGGGAATGGGAGGGGTTGGGAGAGTGAACCACGTGGAGCATTTCCTTCTCAGGAATGTTGCATTCCCCTGAACCTGCCTCCACCTCACGCTCGACTGATGTTTCTAGAGCATGCAGTTGATGAGGCAATAGCTTACTAACTGCAGCAGCAGCTTCAGAGAGCAGAGTCCCACGTGCTGTTGTGCAGCCTGGAAAGGTGGGAATTTAATTACAAGGTCACAAGTTGTTTGGACAGTTGCAGGTGGTGCCCGGCTGAGGGTTTTTGGAGCAGTCCTTCCTTGCCCTGCTGGAGCAGAGGGGTTGGTGATTCCCAGCCGCAGTCGGCTGGGCTGTGGCTGCCTGATGCCTGTGTTCTAGTACCTGTACGGCTGTTAGTGGTGGGCCAGGACACGTCGGAGCTTGCAGCTGCGTAGAACGGGTTGTACGGTGACCCAGCAGCAGCTCTGCAGCCGCAGCCTGGTCATGTTGGCAGAAGCATGGTGGTTTGAGCTCTGCCACTTGCACCCAGCGTCACATAGCAGGTGTGTCACCCTGATATTGCCAGCGTGGGGACCACGGCTCGCAGGGGAGTGGCCATCGGTGCGATGGTGCAGTCCGGCACAGCAGAAGGACCATGTGCATGGAGGCCTGGTTACTTAACTCCTGTAGGGACCCTGCCCATCTATGGCAAGAGCGTTTCCTGAGGATCTATTTGGGTGTTTTGGTCCAGAGCTGGTGGCTGGCTTGCCAGAGCAGTGGACTTGCCGGGTGCAGGGTTAGTTTTCAACCTAACAGCCCAGAAGAGCTCTGTAGTGTTTCTCATGGCGTTCTCCTACTGTATAGCACACACCTCAAACTCCAATGTAAATAAACTTCTTTCACTTCTGTTTCTGTAACCCTGTTACAGGAGGGGAAGGAGGAGAAAGGATGACAAGAGCCCGCGGCTGCCCAAGCGAAGGCAAGTGATCCCCTCTGCTTAGGTCTATTCTGAAGCCATGCTTCCCTTGTGTCCTACACAGAGATGCTGGGTGCTTCAAAGCCATCTCTGTCACACAGAACGGAAATCTGCCTTAAGTGGGGAAGGAAAAAAAAGTAGCAGCATGCCTTGATTTCCCTTGTTCCCTTCCCCCTTCTGCCTGTAGGTGTGGGTTTGATTCCTTCCAGCTGAAGCAGCCCCCCACGCTTACTCTGAGTTGATCCCTGGCATTGCCCGGTGATAAAATTCTGGGAACTCTGTCTCCAGGGTTTGCTCAGCTCTGGGGAGAGCCCTCAGGTAGTGCTGGGAGTAGAGGAGACTCTTGGACAGAGTCTCTGTCAGCATAGCCTAGTTGGTAATGTTGGAGCAGCAAACCCCTTGCTGTCACATCGCACTCATTCATCCTGCTGCTGCCCTGACTTCAGGTGCCTCCGCTGACCACTTTGCCCCTTTCCTTACCAATTTCTCAGGAAGAAGCCTCCAATACAGTATGTCCGCTGTGAGATGGAAGGCTGCGGCACAGTCTTGGCTCACCCGCGTTACCTGCAGGTTAGTTGGGATTTTTCACTTCCCAGATGTCTCGTGTGAGGGCAGGGAAGGGCCATTTGGAGCAGGCAGCTAATCCTCCGCTGGCACTGAGCATTCCTTCCCAACCCTGTCTTTTTGGTAGACTTGTTCAGCTGTGGCCATGTGTGTCTGTGTCTATCCTGCTCCTAGATGTCCACATACATGTGGCTTTCTTCTCTCCAGGGAGATCAAAGAGTTCATGGTACAAGGGTGTCTGGTCAGCGATTGGAGTCTGGCGGGCCGGCTGGGATCATAGAATCGTAGAATGCTTTGAGTTGGAAGGGACCTTTAAATCCCATCCGGTCCAACCCTTCTGCAGGAGCAGGGACATCTTTAGCCAGATCAAGTTGCTCAGAGCCCCATCCAACCTGACCTTGAATGTTTCCAGAGATGAGGTCTCCACTACCTCCCTAGACAACCTGTGCCACCCTCATTGTAAAAAATTTCTTATATCCAGTCTAATTCTGCCCTCCCATAGTATAAAAGGGATCAATGCATCTCAGCTTTTTTCTTAGCCATGTAAAGAGTCCAGAACCTTTCACTCTTCCTTTACAGCATCACATAAAGTACCAGCACTTGCTGAAGAAAAAATACGTGTGTCCTCATCCCTCCTGTGGTCGTCTCTTCCGGCTCCAGAAGCAGCTCCTGCGGCATGCCAAACACCACACAGGTACAGGACAGTGGGAAATAGGTACAAACCGCTCCTCGGTTAGTGAACAGAGGGGGAAAAAAATGCAAAAACCTCTAGGACTTCTGGTGAGATCGAAGCTGAGGCAGGTCCATAGACTTGCAGCAGCAGCAGTAGGGTATTGTTTCCTTCTGGATTACAGTTTTTTAAGGAAATGAAAGGAATAGGCTGTAGAGTTTGTAATTCATCCCCTGGAAAGTATCACTCGGAGGTTCTGCAGAAGAACCAGCCAAGCCAAGCTTGTCCTAATTTGCCAGTCCTTCAGTATTGGTCAGGATGGGTAATTAGCTCTAGGAGAGGCTTAATCATGCCTTAACTGTCAGGATCAGCTGCTGGCGTGCATTGTGGGACACCTCCTCCCTTGCTATGCCTGCTGGTTGTCCAGCACTTCTCGTTCTGCTGCTTCTTGGGCACCTATACCTGCAACATGTGTGAGCTGGGAAGGGGAGCAGGTCTGCGAGAGAATAAAGCTCCAACTGGTGTTGCTTTTTAGATCAAAGGGATTACATCTGTGAGTACTGTGCCCGGGCGTTTAAGAGTTCCCATAACTTGGCGGTGCACCGGATGATACATACGGGCGAGAAGCCCTTGCAGTGAGTACCTCTCCCTTCTCTTGCTCCTCTCCCTTGGGGAACCCTCAGATGTGCCCGTCTGGGACTGCGAGGGCGGTTCTGGAGTCAGGACTGGGACCAGTTTGTGGTGTCCAAGTGCCCTTTAAGCGCACGCCCGTTGGAGTGTGAGCTACCACTTGTCTTGCCCACTCCTTGGGACGATGTTTCAGTAAACATCTGGGGAACATGATTCCTCTGAAAACACACCTGGAAGAGCTGGAACTGTGGTGACATCCTGCTCCAGTGAGCCCCTGCCGTTCTCCTGGGCTGCCACTGTCCCCACAAGCATGCAGAGATTTCCCTTTGTTGTGACCTCCCCTTCTTCCCAGGTGTGAGATCTGTGGGTTCACCTGCCGGCAGAAGGCCTCCCTCAACTGGCACATGAAGAAGCATGATGCGGACTCCTTCTACCAGTTCTCCTGCAACATTTGTGGCAAGAAGTTTGAGAAGAAGGACAGTGTTGTGGCGCACAAAGCCAAGAGCCACCCCGAAGTGCTCATTGCTGAAGCACTGGCTGCCAACGCGGGCGCCCTGATCACCAGCACCGACATCCTGGGCACTAATCCCGAGGCCATTGCGCCTCCCACCGACAGCCAGGGCCTCCCCCTCCTTCCCGATCCCCTGGGAAGCACTGCTCCGGCGGATTGCCTGCTGCTGAACACCGACGGGATGCCGAAGACATACTGCAGTGGCACAGAGCGCGTGAGCCTGGTGGCTGACGGCAAGCTCTTTGTGGGCAGTGGCAGCAGCACGAACCCAGAGGGGCTGGTCGTGAACACGGAGATCCTGGGAGCCACCACAGAGGTGCTCATCGAAGATTCCGACTCCCCTGGGCCCTAGTGGGCAGGGAGCACCTGGGTGCTGGGACAGTTTGGACTCTGTATTTAAAAGGTAAAAAAAAAAACAAGAGGAGACACTCGCTGCAAGAGAGAAAAGTTAAACAGAACTGACAATACTAGTAAATAACCGAAGGGTCTGCTCCCCTCCAGTGTGGATCACAGCACTTCCTCTTCTCCCAAGCACTTCTCTCTCCCACTGCTCCTTTGTAGGAAGGGGCGCGTGCTGCCATTACCAGAGCACGTTGGACTGAGCGATGGATTTCTCTGAGGAAGTGGGGACTGCTGGAACCCTTAGCTCTGCCCCAAAGCAGATGCCTTTCTGGCTCCCTGACTTGGCCCCACTCGCAAGCTAGAAAGCGTTTGGTGTGCTCTGGACAAGTCTCATAGGACTCCCTCTCACCCTGGTCCCGACTTCTATGCATCCCTGCACTCTGGTCCCTGCAGGCTTGTTCTTCCTCCCGGGGTGGGAGTCTGGCTCAGCACTTTAGGGCCCTCAGCACGGAGAGCTGCAGCGCAGTGCACGCCCCTTTCCCCTCCGTGCTCCCATGCTCCAGCTCTGGCAGGCAATCCAGGGAACGCCCTGGCTCGTAGATCATGTTTGCTTGGAGAGGCCCAGGGGCTACGGGAGCCCTGCGTGGGAGAGGCAAGGAGGAGCATCCCAGACTGACGACAGCAATTTGCACTTTGAACATGTTTCGTTTTTGTGTTGTGGTAACAAGATTCCTTATTTATTGATTAAAAAAGGGTCGGTATTTTTTAGTTCTGTTCTTAGGGGGTGGAGGTGGAAGGGGTTCAGGCTGTTTCCCAGTAGGCTCCTTCGCGCCAGTGAGCTGCGGGGAGCGTCGTGCCATCGTGACACAGCTGGGAGAGCCGAGGTGAAGGCAGCGTTCTGGAGTCAGATGTCTTCTGCAACTTCTCCAGAGTAGAGGGAGAGCCCCTGGAGAAGAGCCTGTTTGCAGTGGGAGTTCTGCAGCAGCGTTTTAGCAGGAGGATGAGGTGAGTGGTGGAATAGCTGGCTGTTGTCTCCCTCCCTCCAGGTCGGGGTGAGCTCCCTGCACTTAATGCTCCTTCTTGCCTCCCCGCTGCTCCCTCGCTTTCAGAGCAGAACATCCTTAGCCAGGAACTTGTTCTCAGGCTTAGGACAGTTGTGAGCTGCTGTGCTGCTGGGCGATGTCCTCGTAGTCCCACTCTGCCTCTCCTTCCCAGGTGTAGATGGGGATGCCGAAACAGGGGCTGGGAATGGCTGCCTCAGGCTTGTTTGTCCAAGGAAACGGGCTGACTGCTGCTCTCCCTGCTCCTGTTTGACAGGGGGGAGGGTGTTGTGCGGATGTGTTTGCAAAGCTGCTCTCTTCTGCTCGAACACCCTTGCTTTACATGGAACATGGTGGTTCAAGTGTTGCCTGTCGGTGTAGTTGGGACAGCTCTGAGCCCTTGGAAAAGTTTACATAAGTTATTGTGTCTGCTATGGAGACTTGGATCTTTTTGCTCTTACCTGGAACTTTGTGTGGAGAATCAGTGGCCTTGAATTCATAGTGATTTTTGGAAGAGGTGAAGAATAACCTGGACTTTTTGTTTGTTTGCTGGTTGTTTTGGTTGGTTTTGTGTGGTTGGGAGCAGAGCTAAAGGATCTTGTCTGAGCGCAAGGTCAGCTACGTTGGCCTGCAGTACCC
The DNA here is from genome assembly GCA_033558235.1 of Neomorphus geoffroyi. Lineage (NCBI taxonomy): Eukaryota > Metazoa > Chordata > Aves > Cuculiformes > Neomorphidae > Neomorphus > Neomorphus geoffroyi. Next base: position 107,235 of record JAUMJM010000250.1, on the reverse strand, counting down.
AGTGGCTGGGCAAAATCGGGTGCTGGGGGTCTGGAGAGCGGCAATAAGACATGGAATTTCATTGGGAGCTCTTTACAGGACACTGACTGAACCCCCATCTGCTCCCTGTGCCGCCTGGAAAGCCCGCTGTGGCCTGAGCCTGGCAGCGTTTATTGGACAGTTGGTCTGGATTTGCGCACTCCCTTGCCCCTGTACATGGATGTCTTTGTCAGAGCAAGTTGGGACACTTCTGGTGTTGGGGCGGTTCAGGGCTGAGCAGTTTGCAGTCCTGGTGTCTTGTGCCCAGGGCGTGGGCATCCCCCGCGGCAGCAGCTTGGCTCCCATTCCCACAGGAGATGCGTCTGGCCACGAGTCTCTCCTGAGGAGCTCAGTGTACCCGAACGAGGGTCTCCTGGGGCAGTGCAGGTCAGGTCCACGGTGGTATCAAACCAGTATTAAACCAGTTTCAGCGGTTGGCATGATCCAATCTCTTGCTTGGATCAAATTATTGGGATTTCCAGCAGGAAGCTTTTGGGTGGCCAGGCAGTCCCCTCCCCTTGTAAACCAGAGAGAAGCAGCACAATGAGAGGTGTTCAAACCCAACTCTGTGGGTCTTGAGTCTGGGGAAGTTTGAGGCTGGCTGAGTGTGTTGTCCTGTGGTGTCTCCCGGCCACCGGTAGCGGATGGGCTTGAGCGATGCGGGTCGGCTATGCTGTCCCCACGCTGCCTGCAACCCGTGCTGCTGGAGCTGATTTTGGTGCTCTGCCTTGTGCCCCGCGGGCGCTGCGGAGCAGGCAGAGCCTTGCACAGAACACTAAATGGAGAGCTCAGGGTTTTGTTTCCTGAGAGACAGCACTAAATTGCTTTTGGGTCAAGGGCTCGCTCACCTCTGGTGATGCAGGACTGGGCACCAGGCTGGGAGGCGAGGGAGGCTGTCTCGTCCTGCGTCTGCCCCAACTGCCTCGAGCGGAGCAAAGAGTTTATCAGCCACATTTCTGTGACTCAGGATTGAGCAGCTCATTTGCTTCCCGGCCTGGGCACCTCTGATCCTTGCCACTCCCTGCCTTGTCCTTCCATGCACACCTCTTGTAGCTCTCCTTTTTCTTTTCCTGGCCTTGGCCAGTTGCCTGACTGTCCTCTAACCACAGCCTGCTAACCCCTGTGCAGAAGAGACTGGTGTAGCTCCCTTCCTGCTCCCTCTGGAACCCCAAAACTGACAGAGCCCTCCAGCAGCTCCTGCTCCCCTCGATGTCTCTCCTTCACTCGCATGCAGTTTGCTTCAATAAATTATTGTAGTAGTTTGCAATAAACTTTTTGTATTTTTTTTTTCCTGTATTTATTTTTTTTTCTCCTCCTGGGGGGGGGAACAGAGGGAGCACAGGGTCTTTCCCTGCTCCCAGTGCCTCAAAGAGCTTCAGACGCTGTGCCTGATGTGGGCAGGAGCGCGGGCAGGGGCCTCCCTCCCTCTCTTCGGGGGCCCTGGGTGCAGGTTTGGGCCTGGGCCTCCCGGGGCTCAGCAGCGCTTCTTGCAGTAGCCACCACGTGGCAATGGCGCTGTTGGGTTGGCCACTGGCACTGTTGGGTTGGCCAACAACACTGGGACTCAGGCTGGGGCCCGGGGCAGTCCCCTGGCCCAGCTGGGACAAGGCTTGGTGTACTGTTATGCTAAAGGGAAACTGCTTTTCAACTCCTGTTCCTTTCTCTTAATCTGAGTAATCCATAACCAAAATAAACATACTGAGGACAAACCAAACCAACTGCAAGGGCTGTTTTTGTCGTGGTGTGTGCAGCTCGCCTGCGTGGAGGGCCAAGTTCTCCTCCCCGTCTGCAGCCCTCCTTCGGGGTAGGACCCCTCTGGGAAGGGGGTTTGGAGCTGGGGGACCGGGTCCTGCACAGCCAAGAGGAATGAGGGCTGGGGGCGTCTGGGATGGCAGCATTCTGCATGGGCTGGGGCTGCAGCTGGTGCTGGTCTCCGGTCCAGGGCTCCCCACTGGATCCCACACGCGCTGCCTGGGCTGAGGTGTTGAGCAATGTCCGGGCTATGCTCGCCTCTTCCGGGCAGTGGTTTCCCGCGCTCTGGCATGAGCCGGGGGGATTAGCGTGTGCCGCGGCTCTCCCTGTGCAGTGAGGACGGAGGAATGGGTCAGAGGCAGGGCTGGGAGCTGCTGCTGCTGGGTGAGATCGTTCTGAGCAAGGCGCTCGGAGTGGCAAAGCATGGGGGATTTAGGGAAATAATCTGTCACTATTGATCCCAGAGGCAGGAATTCGCAGTGTCGTGCCAGGCCCCAGGCACGGAAGAGAGGGAGAGCCAGGCCAGTAGACGTGTGAGCGGAGCTCCCGGGTGGAATGCACCAGCTCAGCAAGGGATTGTCCTCCCCGGGCCGGGCAGGCGCTGTGCCGTTAGCTGGGTGCCTGTAACTGCTGCCCAGCCATGGCGGCAGCCGACAGCCCCTCAACTGCCCTCCGCCGCCGCGACTTGTGCAGCCGAGGCATCCGCCTGGCTGGAAAGATGCGCTTGGATGTCATCAACCTCCTGGACACCTACGTGAGTCTGTCCAGCTCCCTTGGGCTGCTGGTGGGGTGGCTGCTTCTCCCAAGGTCAGGGGCCTCCTGGGGGCTGTGCTGGGGTGCGGGAGGTCTGGCCCACATTAGGGGTGGGGAGTGAAATGATGAACTATCTGGGCCTGGGACACCCAGCCTCGTGGTGCTCTGAATGCCTCTGGGCCAGTGCTGAGGCTGCACTGGAGCTCCTGGAGCCAGGACACCAGGCAGGGGGTGATCAGTTTCTCCGCTAATCTCAGCTCTCGCCACGCAGGTGGAGCGTCAGGGCCTGGACGCCTCGGTCAGCGTGGCGGCAGTGGAGGGGGTGCCGGTGGCCGCAGTGGAGCGCTGGGATGAGCAGACGGGGACGCAGCGGCTGCTGGAGAACCTGGAGGCATACCGGGCATTCCGGGTGCTGCTGGCCCAGATGCTGGAGGAACAGCGGGAGCAGCTGGGCGAGGCAGACACCGCCCTGGGCCGCGCACTGGCGGCCGTCCTGCTCCAGGTCTCGGCCTTCGCCTACCACCTCGAGGAGCTGCTGCGGCTGGAGAGCCGCGGGCCGCCCAGTGAGGAGGAGGCCGAGCTGCCCCCACCGCCCCAGCTCAGCCTCTTTGAGCAGAAGCTGCGCGGCCTGGGCGTGCTGCGCCAGCTGGCCCAGTGGGCTCTCAGGTCCACACGGGACCTGCGGCAGCTCACCAAGGCCAGCCCGGGCAGCGGCTCGGCCCCCAGCCCGCCTGACAGTCCGTGAGGGCTGGGGTCCCACTGGCGTGTGTGTGTGGGGGGTGTCCTCGCACACCAATGCAGAGGGGCCGTTCCAGGAGCAGGGCGGATGGGAGGGATCATGTCACCCACCCCCACGCTGGCGCTGGCAGTGCTGCTGCCTGCGGGCCCCTTTCCCTATGGGAAAACTGAGGCACAGGCCACACTGTACCCTCGTGGGAGTGGGCATGCCCAGGTGGGGTGAGTTCTGGCTCAGGCTCTGCTGGTGGCAGGTTGGGATTATCCCCAGGAAGCAGCTTTGCCGCTCGCTCTGGGCCCAGGGCAGTGACTTTCAGCCGGCTGTGGCAGTGATAGCCTTCTCTCCGCGATCCAGTCGCTGCCCAGCTTGCCATGGCCAGCGCTGTCTGCAAGGGATGGACTGCGCCTTGGGAATCCTGCAGAAGCACAGCGGGAGCGAAGGGACAGAAATGCAGCCTGGTGAAAGGAGTCCTGGGACTTGTGCCCCAGCTGCGAGACGCAAAGCTTCGCCTCCTTCACATGGACTCTTATTCCGCCTGCTCCGTTTTCTGCGCATTGAATTTCTGCTCTGACTGCTTGGGGGCTTTTTCGGGTGGCGGGGATTTCGGGGGGATTTCTTAACTGCTCAGATGAGGTAATGGAGAGGATCCTTTAACTGGAGGCTGTGATTCAGAAGACCCTCTGCAAGGAGGTTTGTGCCTCCGGGGGTTATTTTGGGACTGGAAGCGGCATGGACAGCACAGAGGATTGAACAGCCCTGGCTGCATCGCTCACAAACACTTTGCAAAAGCAAACGCTGCAAGGTTGCGCAGCTGTCAGGGGTTGTGGTTTTCTTGCTGAATGGATGTGATGGTTTCTGGCTGCCGAGTGAATAAAAGGGCTGGGAGATCAGCCAGGGTGATGTGACTTCTTGGGAGAGGTAGGACAGCAAGGCTCAACCTCACCAGAGAGCCTGGGCTGCCCCGTTCCCACGCTGGGGAAGGATCGGTGCAGGGAGGGGGGGCAGTTCAAGGGGACAGGACTGGCTGGGAGGCTGGGGGGGGAGTTAAAGGAGCTGGAGATGAAGGACATGGAGGTGACAGGAGGATGAGGAGGAGGTGGAGGGGTCCCTGGGGTTGTGCCCCATCCTGGTGTGGCCCTGCTTTCATCCCCGACCTACGGGAGGGAAAGCAGTGCAGGGGGGTGCTGGGGGCACGGGGTGGGGAGGAGTCTGGGGCCGTGCCCAGCCAGCCCTGCACAAAGCGGCTTTGTGGTGGTGATGGCAGTGGCACCAGGCACAGCGCCTGCCCCAGTGCCAGCGGTGGCTGCGTGGGCACCCCAGGCAGCATGGGAGGGCAAAGGGTAACACTGAGGCAGAGCCCCAGCACCTGCCCTGCCTGTTGGGGCAAATGTGGCTGCAGGCTTGGAGCTGTCCCATGGGGTTGGGGCAAGGGAGGTTTGGTGGAGCCCATTTTTCAGAAATGTGCAACTTCGCCATTGCCACTCATTGCCTGAGCTCAGCTTTGCAGCTCAGACCGGATTATTCGTAATGTTTCTACTTTCCTGTACTTGGGAATAACAATTTCTGACCTTTCCCTTTTTTCAGGATGGGTCAAAGTGAGTGCCTTTCCCATCCAGTGTTTCTCTCTCCCAGTCTTGTCTGCCTTGGGCACTTGAAGCTGTCTTGGTGTTCTCCGCCTGCACCCTCGCGTTCAGCAGTGGCTGGGTGCTTGCACCCTCGCCCACCCGCTGCCCCTCGCCACCCCGAAGGCGGGCATGTACATCCCAAATGCTGCACCTCCACCTCTGAACCCTGCGATGCACACAGGTGGGAACAGACCTCTTTTCTTCCACCACAATAGCCTGGGTATGAGGTGACCTTCATATCCCGGAGGAGCTGGCCCTGGCCCTGGCACGAGTCCTTGCAACTTGATCTTTCCAGATCAGTTGCTGGTGGAGCTGCGAGCTGAGCTTGGCCTGCTGCAATCGCGCTCTGGGAGTCGAAGCATGATGATGTTTCTCCAGGGGCTTCCCTGGGCTGCACCCAGCAGCACAAATCGCTGCTTTTGCAATCTTTCTTTCCTTCCTTGCCAGCAGCGCTGGGTGCGTCTGGGTTTGCAAAGCGCCTGAGATGCTTTGAAACGGCCACTGTCACCAGAAACAATGTGAAAAGCAAACCCTAAACTACTCTTCTGTGGGCTGGTGGAGTGGGAATGTCCAGCTCTAAAGCTTTCCCCACCAGCAAATCCCCACCATGCAGCAGAGGTGTGGTGACATCTGAGCCTGCTGGGTTTAAATGCTATTTTTCAGCTGCAGCTCCACAGGGAATCACCAGTAAATGGATTTGTCAGGAACAGGGGCATCCAACAGCCGAGCTCCCTCCCAAAGGAGACCCTTTGGACTTGCATTGCTGCAGGCCGACGTTTCGGGTGGCTGGAGGCGATTGAGGTTGTTGATTTTGGAGACAGAAATTAAAAGCTTGAGGGGACGACAGTTGCACCCCTGTGCAGACCCTGAATGGCCTCCTGCAAGCTGAAAACCCATCCAAAAGCCATCCAAGATTGTGCTTTGGGAAGAGAGAGGTGATTTGCCATGCTAGTGGGAACAGGGAAGGGGCAGTGGTTGTGGTCCTGAATTGCAGCAGGGAAGGAGCCACCAAAACCAACCTACGGATGTGTTTAATTTAAAAAATAAATGTTTGAGCTTGACGTGTGTTGGGTTGGGCATGCCTTGTGGGGTTGGAAAGGTTTTAAGCCGACCGCAGCTGCTCCCTAACCTCGGGCATGCCCATACTTGGGTACTGGCATTGGTGCTGGGCGCTGGGAGGGAATAAATTCACCCCTGGCCCCCCATGCTCCAGAGGCAGGGGCGGGGGGCTGAGCCACACTGGTCTTACCAGATCACCTGTCCCCACACACCATCCTGCGCCAGCATCGCAGCGCTGGCTCTTGATGTTTTGATCCCACGGTGGAGCAGTGGGAAAATGTTTACCAACACTTTCATTTTTAATAGCAGGAAAACCTTTTCCTCCTGTCTGAGTCAGCGGAAAGGGTTTCCCCGGGTTTCCCTGCCATGGCCTCGGCTGCACTCAACTGCTGCAGAGGAGCAGGTGAGAACCAGAGGAGCTGCTCTCTGCTCTCTCTGCTGCGTTGCCTTCCTGAGAAGGGCTGGGAGCTCTCTCTTCTTGAGGGAAAGTACACTTCAATTGTGGCCCTGTCTTGGACCTGGAAGGTGGAGAGATCTGCTCGGACTTCTGCCGTTTGCCTCCTCCTCTCACCATGCTGCTTGCAGTCAGCCCCCACTTATTTATTTCCACCATTTTTTTTCCTCTTCTCTTCTTCTTTTTCCCCTCTACTTAGATCTTGCCTGATCTTTCCTCACCACAAGTGCCACTGGCAGACACTGGAGCTGGGCAGCGCCTGGGGATCACGTTTGACAGGAGAGGAGCTGGGTGGCCTCTGCAGCAGCACTGCGGGTCCCTGTGTCCTGGGATGAGCCACCCTCCAGGCTGACATGGGCCATGGACTGGGATTTGCTGCTGCCAGGAAACCAATGCGTGTGGGACATGGATGCAATGGCAGGCAATGATGGATGTTTTGTTTAATAGCCAAGAAAATGACTGCATCGTGTTTCTGAGCATGAGGGCACTAAATGAGGTGAGACCTGGTGCAGGCACTCACCTGTCGCCAACATCCCACTGTTCAGAACCACCCTGAGATGCTGCTTGTGGGGCTCAGTGGAACAAGCGGTGTAGGAGGAACTTCTTTTTGGGCTGTGGGGAAGGGCCAGAAGTGGCTGCTCCAAAGTGAGGGAGAGTCTGTAAAGCAGAGGCGCCCATGTCACACTGCAGCAGGAGCAAATGGGTGTTCGTTGCACTAGATTCAGTTTGCACAGCAAAGCCACCGGCCTCAGGGCCACTGAGGGTGTGCAAGGCCAAAGCTGTGTGAAATCTCCCTAAAGAACATTTCCCAGGGAAGCAGGCAGCTGAGAGAGCTGGGGTTACAGCCTGGGTGCCCCTTGAGGGACGCAGTGATTTTGGACTTTGAACCCATTTTTGTGCACTGTGGCCCCACAGCCAGGGGCAGCTCACCAGGCCCTGCAGGCTGGGGAAGGGGATGCTTGGAGCTCAGACCGCATTTCCCAGCATAGGGAGCAGGGTCCAGCCCGAGATGCTGCCTGCCCAGCGTCCCAGTTCCCATTGCTGGGGGGGTCACACAGGGAGTGGTGCACAGTGGGACCCCCTGCAGCACTGGGCTGAGGTTAGGGGGGTGGAGGGCGATGGGAGGTCCCTGGGGTGTGGGTGCAGAGACACTGAGAGGAGTCCCAGAGGTGCAGGATGCGGGGGGGGGCACTGGGGGTCCTGAGGGTGTGGGGTGGGAGTACAGAGACACTGGGGGGGCCTTGGGCTGCAGCGTAGGAGTGGCGGGGGCACTGGGGGTCCCAGAGGTGCAGGGTGGGGAGGCGGGGGACATTAGGAGGTCCCAGGGGTGTACGATGGGGATATGAGGGGCACTGGGCGGGGGGGGGGGGGGCACAGGAACTGGGGGTGCGTGGGGTGGACCGGGGATCCAGAGGTGGGGTCCCCGCGGTGGGACCAGCTCCCTCCTGCCGCTGCCCCCTCTAGTTCCAGCTGAGACCTGTTCCCCTGCCAGCTCCCCCGTCTCCGGTGCCCTGGTGGGACCGGTTCCTCCGCCTGCTCTCCGCCCCTCCTCGGTGAAACCGGTTCCCCTCGGCTGCCCCCCTTTCCCGCGGGACCGGATTGCCCCAGCCGTCGCCCGCCCCAGTTCCCACCGAGACCGGTCCCTCCCAGCCGCCGCCCCTCCCCAGTTCCCCCCTCCCCCGGTTCCCACCGGCCGCCCCTCCTCCCCACGGGAGCGGTCGTCTCCTCCGCTCCCGCCCCGTCCCCCGCCCCGTGCCGGCGGGGCAGTGACGTCAGGCGCGGCGGCGGGGTGGGGGCCGGGCGTGCGCGGAGCATGCGAGCGGCGCGGGCGGCGGGCGGCGGCCATGCTGCTGGCCTCGGCCGTGGTGGTGTGGGAATGGCTGAACGAGCACGGGCGCTGGCGGCCCTACAGCCCCGCCGTCAGCCACCACATCGAGGCGGTGGCACGCGCCGCGCCCCGGGCGGGCGGCAGCGTCGTGCTGGGCCAGGCCGACAGCCGCCTGGCACCCTACATCATCGACCTGCAGTCCATGCACCAGTTCCGCCAGGACACCGGTGAGTGCGACGGGCACCGGGATGCCCTGCCCTGCCCTGCCCTGCCCTGCCCTGCCCTGCCCTGCCCTGCCCCGCCCCGGTGTGCCCTGTGCCCCGGTGTGCCTTATCCGGTCCCGAAGTGCGGTGAGCCCCGTGTGCCCCGCCGAGCGTCGTGTCCCGGTGTACCCTGCCCGGCGTGCAGATCCCTGTCTTGCTCCGGTGTGCGTTGTGCCCCGGTGTTGCCCTGTCTTACGCCCGGTGTGCCCGGTCCTGCCTCGGGGTGCACAGCCCTGCCCCGGTGGGCGTTGTGTCCCAGTCTGCCCTGTCCTGACTCGGCGTGCCCTGCCCGGTGTGCGCTGTGCCCCGGTGCTGCCCTGTTCTACTCCCGGTGTGCCCTGTCCTGCCCCGGTATGCGCTGTGTCCCGGTGTGCCCTGTCCCTGTCCCCGGTGGGCACAGCCCTGCCCCAATATTCCCTGCCTCAGCAGCCCCCACCCCGCACTGCCGGGGGCCGCGCCCCAGCGGGTGCACCGGCCTCCCCGCTCCGGCCCCGCTGCCTGGGACTCCCCAGCGTGGCCTTGCGCGGTGCTGCCTGCACTGGGGCTGCCCTGCCCAGCCCTGCCCGGTCCCGTACCGTTCCCCGATCCCGTCTATCCTTGCCCAGTCCCGCACCGCTGCCCACTCCTGGTCCTGCACGGCTGCCCTTTCCCCACCCGTGCTGTGTGGAGCTGTGTGCCCAGCCTGCTCAGGTGCTCTCCTGCCTGACAGGACCAATCGGGATTTGCTCCGTGTTTCCCCATTCCCTGTTGTATTGCACTGTTTTTGCACAGCTGCTCCGCACAGCGCTGGCTGCCAGGTCCCCTATTGCACAGTGCTGCCCGACCTGGAATTGCATTGCACAGCGTTGCACAATGCTGTGCCGCCGGTCCCATACTGCATTGCACTGCCTGATCCAGAGCTGGCTTGTGCTGCGCGGCCTTTCCCGGTCCTCTATTGCGCTGTGCTGCCTCACCCTGTGTTATGTCCCTGTGCCTGCTCTGCCATTGCCTTGCTGGCTATGCTGCTGGGCGCCACGCTGCCTGACCCTGCCTGATCCTGGATTGCATTGCCCAGTCCCATACTACGTCTGAATTTGCTTTGCACCGCACTGCTCTGCCTGCCCTGGAATTGCACACCTCTGCTTCTCGCTGCCCAGTCCCATGCTGCTGCCCAGCCCTGCCCACTGCTGCCCAAAGCCCCAGCTGCTGCCAGCGTGCATTACACCATCCCGCCTGGTTCTCCAGTGCTCATTGTATCCCGTGCTGCCCAGCCCTGGTCTTGCGTTCCTGGTCCCTTATGGGGTTGTTCTTCCCAGCCTCCTCCCTGGGCCCTGTTGCACACAATGGTCTTTTTCTCTCCTGACCTGCAGTCCCTTTGTGCATGGAGCCAGTTCCCTGCAGACCCTTTCCAGTGCTCTGCCCTGCTGTGCCCGGCTCCCTCTGTGCCACCTCTGAGCTGCCACCAGCCTCACAGACCCAATACTGGATGGTGCTTGGGGGCCAAAGCCTGCCCTGGCTCGTGGCAGCCCACGAAGGTGCCCAGGGTGGGGGCACCAGCAGTGGTGAGGGGATGCTCAGGGAGGGCAAAAGCAGGAGTGTCCCCACTGAGGTGACTTGGACTGGTAAAGTAGGGGTTTGAGAGGGGAGTGCAATGAGCAGCTGTGTGGGTCCCCAGGGTGGTGGGGATGTGGAGGGATTCCCAAGGGGGTGAATCCTCGGGGGTGTCTGGGACTAGGGAAAAGGCACCCATGAGATTGGCACAGGGATTTTGTGCCCCCCAATACCCCCGTGGTGGCCATGGGGAGGGGAGCAACCAGTATCCCTGGTACAGGGGGTGCTGAGTGCAGCGGGGTGCCCAGCCACCCTCCTTTGTTCTCCTTCCCCCCTCACCCTGGGGCTGGCGGGGACCCTGCTCTGCCCGGGTGTGGGGACCAGGACCTCTGCGGCAGGACGGGGGAGGAGGGGGCAGCCTTTGAGGGCCGTTGTGGCCCTGGGAGGAGGCCTGAAAGGGGGATTGTTCTGTCTCTGCCTAGGTTGCTGGGGATGTTGGTATTTTGGGTCATTAAACAGCTCTGATTTGGGGGGGTCACGACCCTGGCAGGCCCTGAATAGCTATTGTCCCTTTTCTTCCCCTGCTGAATGGGAGGCCGGCTGGCCTTGCTGGGCTGCGGGGATGCACGGCGTTCCCACACCGAAGCTCGGGGACCGCCAGATGCTGCATGCCACCGCTGCCGCCCTCCCCATCTCACACAGGATTAGGATAAATCACCACCCCTCTCTCCTCCAGCCCTGATTTGTGCGCCAGCAGCTTTGCTCCCCCGGGTGCCCCTTCACAGGATGGGGATGGGGTGGCCTGGCACCAGCATAGCGGCGTGCTTGATGCCTGTCATTAGTGCTAATAAACAGCTTTTTCCTTTTTATCCCACTTTTTCATGGGAAGTGGTCCTGTGTGTGGGCAGCCGGTGGCGGCTGCTCCCAGTGGAGAGGTGGGGGTGAAAAGGGACTGAAATTCTTGCAGGCTTTGCAAGGCACGTGGTGAAAGGCCGAAGAAGCAGGCTTATTATTTCTTCTCTTTAAGCTTTCTTGTTCCTCCTGCTGGCAGCAAGGCCAAACCATGGGGTTTTGCAAAAGCATGGAGGCAGCGATGCTCACGAGCTCATCCCACCTATGAACCAAACAGCTCCGGGCACCAGCAGCGTGCCTTAGATGGGACCCTGGGGCTGAGCCTGGCCATCAGCTTGCCTGGCTGTGCCATGAAATGTCCCAAAGAGGAAGGCTTTCTCCTTATTGTAGGAGTTCCCAAAATTTGTGTCCATACTTTGAATGTGTCCTGGTCAACTGTGAGTGGTGGGAAAGGAAACACCTAGTAAAAATAATGATGCAAGCCACAAAACTTTCGTGGTTTGTGGTTTGTGCTCTCATCCCACTCTTAACACTGGCTGACAGGGGAGCGGGAGCTGGGCGTGGGGCCCCTCTTGGACTCCTTTGCTTGGCCTCACAGGGATTTTCCCTGTGCCATGGGCTGGGTTTTTGTTGCAGGCCAGTTTGGTAGCTGCAAATGGAGGGGATGGCGTGCACCCCGCTCCCCTGCACATGTGGGTGCCTGCATGTGTCACTGCTGTGGGGATCAGAGCTGCCCCTTAATGTCTCTTATTCCCTTGTCCTGGTCTGGAGCTGGGAGGGAGACAGGGCTGTGGCGAGCCCTGCAGGAGTCTAGTGCCTACCTGCCTGAGTTCATCGAGTCCCACGGGAGGTCCCTGGCAGCAGGCTGGAGTGGTCAAGCTGTGGTTCTGTTTCCCCATTAGGATTGAGTGGCTGCACGCTGGGGCTGGGAGAGCAGCCGCCGCCGCCGTAGCCTGATATGGTTGAAATCTGCCCTTCCCTCAGCCCAGTCACACTGTGAGTGCACCCAAGTGCTGTGCGTTTATGGCCCAGGGGCTCCTTGGCCTTCCGGGTGTGCTGGCGGCCGGCAGTTTGCAGGCAGCGGCCAGGGGAAGACAAGGCTCACAGTCCCCTGGCAGGGCAGGGCCAGCAGCTGAGCTGGAAAGCTGAGCTGTCCCTGTGCAAATGGCACTGGCAGGGCAGGTTGGGGTGGTTTTGCTCTTGTGACTGCAGGTGGGTGCTGGTGACAGGGTCTGACTGCATCTCTCGCGCTCCCTCAGGCACTATCCGCCCTGTCCGGCGCAGCTACTATGACCCATCGTCAGCACCAGGCAAAGGAGTCGTGTGGGAGTGGGAGAATGACAGTGGGTCATGGACACCCTATGACATGGATGTGGGTATCACCATCCAGCGTGCCTACGAGAAGCAGCACCCTTGGGTGGACCTGAGCGTCATTGGCTTCTGCTACGTCATTGACTTTGCCACAATGGGCCAGATCAACCGGCAGACCCAACGCAAGCGCCGCGTCCGCCGCCGCCTTGACATGGTCTACCCGCTGGTCTCGGGCACCCTGCCCAAGTCACAGTCCTGGCCAGCCAGCCCTGGGGCGGCGGCAGCAGCAGCACCCCCAGTCCCCGCCTGCGCCTGTCCCCAGTGCCTCCTGGTCATGAGCGTCAAAGCCACCGTGTCAGCCGCTGGCCCCGGCACTGCTACCCTGCAGACCCGTAAGGCACCCCCAGCACCACCTGCTGTCCCCAAAGCCCCTGTTCCAGCCCCAGGGACCAAGGCACCTGACGGTACGGCCACGGTGCGTGGCTCGCTGAATCCGCTGGCAGCCCAAGGGGGCCGGTGGCAGACGGCCAGCACGCCCACCTTGAGCTCGGCCAGCTCCACCAGCAGCCCTCCTGGCGGGGGCAGCGGCAAAACGTCCCGTCCTGGCCTCAGCAGCCTGAACCGCAGCCACCTGCAGCGCTTGGCCATCGCCCAGTCCCGGGTGCTCATCGCCTCTGGGTGAGTCCTGCCACGCATGAGCGAGAGGGCAGTTGGAGGGAGAACAGGGGCAGCGTGGTTGTTTCTCCTCTTCCAGGGCAGAGCGGGGCTGCAGCCCCGTAGGGTTCTCCACTGCGTGAGCGCGTTGTGTCACCCCGAGCCTGCTGGGAGATCGACACCAGCCTCCCCTGGACAGAGGGCTCTGCAGGGCCCCTCGCCTTCCTCGTGGCTGCCGGAGAACTGGAGTGGGGTGGAGATGAGATGGCTCCTGCATCTCAATGAGGAGGCTGAGACTGCTCTTTCTCTGGTGGCAGGGGATGGGTGGGGGACAGAAAGGCACAAAGAAAAGCCATTCAGGCCCCATGAGAAGGGGTCCCTCCAGACCCCCACTCTCCAAAGACACTTTTTTGAGAGGGTGGGCGTTTAATGAGCCTGTTTCTTCCCTTTGTCTGGCTCTGCCGTCAGCCTTCTGTCACAGCCTGGCCCCTTTCCTCTCCTTCTCCCTCTCCATCCTCCCCCTTCCCTCCACTCCTGACCCACCGGGAAACTTTCCCATGGAAGAGAGCCCCAAGGGGAGGCCTGGGGGAAGCTGCGGCAGTGTAGCCATAGGAGCAAAGAGGGAAAGAAAACAACAGACCAGCCCAGGGAGTGGTGACAAAAAGGGGCCATGAATGGAGATGCAGGCAGGGTTTCTAAGGAGCTAGAGAAAAGGCAGTGGTGAGGCGGGGCGGGGGGGGTGGGCCGGGCACGTTGCCCTGTCGGGGGATTCTCTATTTCAAGCCAGGGCCCGTGCAGTTGCTGAGGCAACTATTGTCTGGCTCCAGGGGCTGTGGGGGTGTGGGTGCCTGCAGCCGGCCTGACGTGGTTTCTGCTGGTTTCTCTCAGGGTCCCCACCGTCCCCGTGAAGAACCTCACTGGCTCCAGCCCTGTCAACCCAGCACTGGCAGGTGAGGATGGGCGCCCAGTGCCTACGGTCCTGGCCTCCCCAGGAGGGAGCCAGCCCTGGTGGGGCAGCTTTTGGGGAACCTGTGGGGTTTGAAGTGATGCTGGTTCCTCATTGTCATTCCAAACCCCCTTACTCAGGGATCACAGGGATCCTGATGAGCGCAGCCGGGCTGCCTGTCTGCCTGACGCGGCCTCCCAAGTTGGTGCTGCACCCCCCGCCCGTCAGCAAAAGTGAGATCCAGTCCATCCCTGGCATCTCCCACACCTGCCGCAAGACCACCAAGAAGCAGGCCAAGAAGGGTGAGAGGCACTCTGCCATTTGGCCTCTGTTCAGGCCCCTCTTTTCCTACCGGGTTCCCCTGTTCTGTCGTCTCCTCCTGCTGCCCCTAGCAGTGGGTTCCCCTGTGCTGCCCTGTCCCATCCTCTCTGATTCTTTGCCCTCCCATAGGTAAAACCCCAGAGGAGGTACTGAAGAAATACCTGCAGAAGGTGCGGCATCCGCCAGATGAGGTGCGAGCAGTGGGGGTCGCGCTGGGGCGTCCCTGGGGTGCTTTGCTCTGGGAGGAGCGACTGGGGACACAGGCAATGCTCCCACACTGTGCCGGGGTTTCCCGACACTCCTCGTGGCCCCCGCCCTGCCCTGTCCCCCTCCACAGAGGGCCTGTGTTCCACATGTATGTGTCGGCCAGCCCCTGCGGTGGCCCAGGATGTGATGGCACAGCACCAGGGGTGGGAGATGGTCCCTGGGCAAGAGTGGAGTAGCTCATTAGCCCCATGACCTCGGTGAGCCTCGGCTGCATCCGTCTGCCTGACCCTTATCCTCCCCTTCTGCGCAGGACTGCACCATCTGCATGGAGCGCCTCTCTGCACCCTCTGGCTACAAGGGACCCCAGCCAGGCATCAAGTCCGACCTGGTGGGGAAGCTGGTGAAATGCGGCCACGTCTTCCACCTCCACTGCCTGGTCGCCATGTACAATAATGGCAACAAGGTACCAGGCTGCAGCCCCAGGGGTTTCTGAGCCCCTGGCTTGGCAAGATGCACTGAGCCCTCAGTGCAACAGCACTTCAGTCCTGCTGTCCGGAGGGCTCTGACCTCCACGCCCTGACAGAGTTTAATGTTCATCATCAGCAACCACTGTGGGACTGCTAAATTGGAAACCAGGGTTGTGTGGGTGTGTTTTTGACAACTGGGCCCAGTTTTTATGTCCTCACTTTCCGTCCCAGGGTTAGTGGGAAATTTGATCCATATGTATTCGAGTAGAACTGTCTGGCAGTGCTTTTCCAGCAGCAGGTGGGTTTTCCTGAGCCCCCTGCAAATGGCCCTTGTGCTCAGCATTCCCAGGAAAATGTGTTTCACATTGCAGGGAAAGTAGCGAGGACTGTAAAACTGATGAGGAAGAGAAATGCAGACCTCAGGTTTTTGGTTAAAGTTGAGTCGCTGTAGCAAATTCTCCCAGCCCTACCCCCTGCTTCCTGAGTGTTTTGGAAATGACTGTGTTTGTGATGAAAACAGTTGTCAGCGCTGCTTAGGGACAAAGTGCCTGCTCTGGCTTGATGCTGGGGGATACCGGATTCATTATGTTCCTCTCTTTTCCTGCTCTCAGGATGGAAGCCTGCAATGTCCTACCTGCAAAACCATCTATGGGGTGAAGACAGGGACGCAGCCCCCGGGGAAGATGGAGTATCACATCATCCCTCACGCGCTGCCTGGCCACTCTGACTGCAAAACCATTCGCATTATCTACAACATCCCCCCTGGGGTGCAGGTGCGACCTGGCACTGTGCACAGGTGGTACATGGGTGGTCCCCTATGGGGGCTGGTGGCCCTCGTCACCGCTGCATCACCCCTGGGTCATGCTGCAGTTTTTGCTTTGACTCAGGGCTCCGGGTTCAACGATATCCTGGGGTGCTGCATGTCCAGAAGGGTGTTGTGGGAAGTCTGGGGTGCATTTGCATGAAAGCTTTGGTGGCAGGGACAAGGGTGGTGTTCAGGACCACCGTGCTGCAGTGTGGCTACCCGGCAGAGCAGTGACCAGCTCTGCATCCTCCCACTGGGGTGAGAAGTTGCATTGTGCCCACAGCATCCTTCTGAACTCTTAAAGGGTCTTTTCTTTCTCTTCCACTCCATACACTACAGGGACCGGAGCATCCAAACCCTGGGAAGAGCTTCACTGCCCGTGGCTTCCCCCGGCACTGCTACCTGCCGGACAGCGAAAAGGGCAGAAAGGTGAGAGGCTCATCCAGGTGGCTTGTGCTGGCCCAGGCATGCTCACAAGTCTGTTGGGGTGAGCTGAAGCAAGCAGATATTTGGTGCAGGGGGAAAAGCAGACAGGGTTTACCCAGGCAAATCTGGGTGGAGTTACTCCCCATAGTCCATCCAGCACACTCTACAGGAGCCCAGCAACATTGCCGTGTTCTAGGGGAGCTCTGCAGCCTGGTCCTGCTCTTCTGGTTGGGATAGGACCCCATGCTGGGAATCCTGAGCAACCTGGGAGGGCTTGGCTGTGGATTTCCCACACTGCAGGATGATCAGTCATGCCCTGAGCAGAAATGAGTGCTTCTCCCTGGCATTTGCCTTACTGCCTGCTCCATCTCTTTACTCCGCAGGTACTGAAGTTGCTACTCGTAGCCTGGGACCGACGCTTGATCTTTGCTGTTGGGACCTCCAGCACCACAGGCGAGTCAGACACAGTGATCTGGAATGAGATCCACCACAAAACAGAGTTTGGTTCCAACCTCACTGGCCATGGCTACCCTGACATCAACTACCTGGACAATGTCCTGGCTGAGCTGGCGGCCCAGGGCATCACGGAGGAGAGCCTGGCGCAGGAGAAGGACTGAGACTACGCAGGGCAGGGAGGCAAGGGAAGAGGCGCCCGTGCCTGCTCCCACCCGGTATAAAGCTGCTGGAAAAACCTGCCTGGGAGCTTTGCAGGGGATGCCTGGAGACCCCAGCTCCCAGTGGTACCTGCCCAGTGGGAGCATCCTCAAGCTGACTGGGAATGCAGGAGAAGGTCCTTTTGGCCATCCCCTTCACTCCTGTGGGGAGGGAGCCTCCCCCCACAGAGCCACGGGGCTTTGTGCTGGCCTGGCTGTCTCTTCCAGCTGGCGTCCTATCCCTGCTGCCCCCATGCCAAGGGCTTGGGGGGTGCCAGGCTCCCCTCCTTCCTCATCCATTGGATGGTCCCAGCCTGGCTCAATGCTCCTGACACCTGCCTGGGGCTGGGACTCCCCCTCACTTTCTCTCATCCCTGAGCCATCTGTTCATTCATTTGTCCTGTTCGGTACCTCGCCACTGGTTTCCTGTGTCCATGGAGGCTGGGGGGCCCCGGTCTGCCTCGGTTGGCCCCCCAGCCCCATGCTCCCTTCTCCTCTTGGCTGTGTCTGAGCTGTGCCCTGCGGGGTCCCCTTGCCTGGGCAGACCCTGCCCTGTGCCACAGAGGGGCTGGGGAGGGGGATGTTTCCTGGCCTGTGTCGCCCCCCCGCCCCCCGTAGTGGGTTCCTGGAACTGTTCGTATGGGGGTGTCCCCGCATTGAAGTTTTATATACCTCTTGTTTTGGGGTTTTGTCGTATATATGTACATATAGGTGGTGGCCCAGGGGCTGGGAGAACACGATGCTGTGGCCAGGCTTGGGGCTGAGTCCAGTCTTGTTTGAGGACGGGAGGGGGGCAGCATTGCTTCCCTACTGCGTGGACCTCCACCACAAAGGGGGTCAGTGCCCCGTGGTGGGGCTGTGGTGTGTAAGTGTGGGTGCAGATGTGGAAAGGAACGTTCCCTGTCTGGCTGTGTCCCAGCACTGTCCCCAGGGGTCTCTGGTGCAGGTGGCTGGCTGTCAGTGGTTCAGCACGGTGTGTTTGGGCTACTGTGGGGAGGGGAGTGTGGGCGGGAGGTGGGAAGTGTTGCATGGAGTCTTGGGGGGCCCTCAGAGCCTCCTCTGCTGAGGTGCTGGGGCTGTCCCCGTGGCTTTGGGGGCACTCTCCCCACTGACAGGAGAGCTGGCTGTGCTCTGCCCCTGTCCCATGGGATCTCTGGGGTTGGAGAGTGGAGTGGGGGCAGCACCCCTGCTGCCCAGGCTGCCCCCAGCCCTGCACTGTTGCTCCTGGAGTGCTGGTGGCTCCAAGCCCTGTTTTGTTGTGTTCCCCTCCTTATTTTCCTGGAGGGTCACCTTGCCCCATGTCCCAGGGGGTGGTGGTGCGGGAAGTGAAACCGTCCTGCTGTGCATCGTTCTCTTGTCGCTGTTTTAACTCTCTCCAGCTCGGAGGTGCGTTGTCCCCAGCTGCTGCCCCGTGGAGAGAGGTGGGGGTCAATAAAGCGGATGACAGGGGCTGCTCACTGTCCCCGCACGGCCTGGCCTCTTTGTTGTCTTCTGTCCATCGTCTGTGTGGCCAGGTGAGCGAGAGGCCCTGGGGAGGGACAGGTGCCCCGGTGTCCCTTTGCACCCATCTGTCCCCAGCCCTCCTTGGCACGGGATGTTATTTCCTACCTCAAGGGAGAAAACTTCTTACTCCGGGAAAACCCCCTCTTTGGGCCCTGCGGCCTGGGGAGATGCTGCGGTGTGATTTCTTGTCCGCCCAAGCCCTGGGCTTCCCCCTCTGCAGAAAAACCCTGGTTGGAGCTATGCAAAACCCTACTGTGATCTGGGGGGATGGAAGGGGGGTTCCCTGCCCTCTCTGGGTGCCACCCTGAGAGCTCTGAATGTGACAGAGTCTTCTCACAACATGACTTTTTTTTTTTTTTTAATGCCGTGTTGCCTATGCAATTCATTGCTGGCTGAAATAAAACCGGTCCATGTCTCTCTGCATGCGTGTGTATATCTATCCCGATAGATATACATGGAGAAAGGGTTGCCCTCCTGCTGCAGCGAGCAGAAATCATTGGCCAACTCTGCACGCGTCTCCCCGCGGACCCTCTGCTCCCTCCTTTCCAGCAAGGCAAAGCATCACCAGATCCAGCTGCTGGCCCTGCGTGTCAACAGGAGGTGAAGGGGCTCTCTGGGCTTGCAGGACTGGGGGTCTTTTCCCAGGAGTCAGGCCCAGTGTGCACCCTGGCCCGATGTTTTTACAGGTAGCAGGTGTCCGCCATGGCCACCTTTTGAGTCGTGCTGGTGTTGCTGTGTGCCAGGGGAGGGCAGGGGGGTTATGCAGCTTCCCCTGGCT
This sequence comes from Neomorphus geoffroyi, assembly GCA_033558235.1. NCBI lineage: Eukaryota > Metazoa > Chordata > Aves > Cuculiformes > Neomorphidae > Neomorphus > Neomorphus geoffroyi. The sequence goes on along the minus strand of JAUMJM010000250.1, from coordinate 88,294 downwards.
TTTTGGGGCCAGCCTGGGGGGAAGATGATGGCTGTGCTCAGGGTTCCTTCTCCTTGGGCACCACAGTGTTCCCAGCAGGATGTTGAAGGGTCCTGGGTCCCCTTTTTTTTTGTTTTGAGGTTGGGGGAGAGCTGGGGCACGGCTTGCACTGGAGGAGAAGCTCACATTTCTCTGGAGTAGCAGAGCCACGGGGCTGGTTGGAGCCTGGAGATGCCATGGAGGGGCTGGTGGAGGGAGATGGTGGTGGGTCCCGATGATGATCGACCCTGTCAGATGACCTCTGAGGTCAGCCAGGAAGGGATGTCTGCAGGGCTGTGGAGCTGCCCAAGTGCTTGAGGCTGGAGCTTGGGGACCCAGTAGAGGAGAGCGTGGAGTGCTGAGCCTGCGTTTTCTGTGGGGATGGGGACCCTTGGCTCCAGGGGACAAGGGGCAGGGGCTGGTGGTGCTGTTGCAGCTTTGCCCTGGAAAGGGGAGTGGGGAGGGGGCTTTGCCTGGGTATGGGGCACAAAGCGTTGCCTGGCAGCTGCGGGGTGAGGGACACTCACGCCGTCAGCCCCTCTGGCTCTTGCTGGTACCCCTCGTCCACTTGCAGTGCAGTACTGTCCTCAGGGTTCATGGTGGCCAGGCTGTCCCCTTCACCCATCACGTGGTACCCCCTTGCCCTGTACCGCTGGCAGCTGTAGCAGGCTGTCGCCAGGATGGTGGCCAGCCCTGCCAGGACTGCTGCGGTGACACCTGCCACCTCGCCCCCCGTCAGCCCCCGGCCCCTCACCATCTCTGCCACATGCTGGACTTCCTCTGGTTCAGCTAGCCGCCAAGCATGGCTCTGCCCTTCCCGGACCCAGGTGCTGTCACCGTCCCCGCTGGTCACCAGCACGGTGTTGATGGCTGGCAGGTTGGCAGGCGGCCGGGTGAAGGGGGGCAGGCGGGCAGGTGGCAGCGAGCCCCCTGTGAAGATGCCAGCCTGGACACAGAATTCCACCTGGCAGCTATCGCTGATCAGTGCTAAGTGCTGGCTGAAGCCTGGGGGACAGCTCTTGGCATGGGGGTCCCTGGGCGTGCCCTGGTGCCGCCCCGCCAAAGGGTTCCCTGCCTGGCAGCTGAAGAAGCCCCCGAAGGGCACTGCATACTGTCCGCCCCCCTCATAATCCTGGCTCACACACACCCTGAGCTCATCGAAAAGCTTCAGTGGGGAGTACCCCGAGGGGCAGGACTGGGCACCAGTGATGGGGTTGGTGCTGTGGGTGCTGAACAGTCCCCCAAAGAGGTATCCTGAGCCTGCGGCCACTGGCCCACTTGCAGCACACCAGTAGGCGCTGAATTGCACCTGAGAAAGCAAGAAGATATCCCGGCACTCACGGTGGCAGAAGATGCCCAGGATGCACTTGTTGTGGCACTCCAGATGGCTGTGGCCTTCCTCCCGCTCCTGTGTACCCAGCAGCACTGGAGTATAGTTGGTGGGGCAGGAAAAAGCCCCAGTGAGGGGGTTCTTCTGCTCCAATGCCCGGCACAGCACACTACTGTCAGGGCCGGCCAGACTGACGCACTCCTGGAAGACTCCCCCGAAGGTGAAGTTGGTCATGGCTCCCTCGCAGGAGCCGTCATCGGCATTGGCGTGGAAGTTGAAGTTGGGTGAGCTGACATCAGTGCAGCCCGGGTAGGTGTTGAAGGTGTAGTAGCGGCGGATAGCCATCTCCACTCGCCTGGCCAGCTTCTTCACCGTGGGAGTGGGCAGCTCTGGCAGGGTGCTGGGGTTGATGAAGAAGTATAGGGGCAGCCCTGAGCGGTCGAGAGCCACCAGCTGGTTTCTAATCCCCTCCTGCCAGGTCTTGAGGGTGATGCCTGGGTAAAAAGGGGTCCCGCCAATGCTCTCAACCCTGGAGTTGGTGCGGTTCTCCAGATACTGCTTGACGAAGCCAGAGCTGACATCCAGGGACTCGCTGGTTTTGACACCGATGATGCTGTGGAAGGCCGCGCCAGCTGAGGCAGTGACAGCACTCCGTGTGGCCCAGCTGTCCTTCAGGAAGGTTGCCTTGATCTGATCCTCCTGCACCAAGCTGGCTCCGGCGTCCACGGAGGTGATGGTGTGGGTGCCATAGTTAAGAACCAGCACCTCGGCCAGAAAATCAGCCATTCGTGTCTGGTTGTTCTCCAGGTGGCTGGCGATTGTCAGCAGCTGCCTCTTGAAGCCCTTGTCCAGGACCGCTCCAGGGTTGATCTTGGCAGTGTAAACGAGGTTCCTGACCTGCACTCGGGTGGTGACAGCACGGTCGTTCACTTGGTGGGTCTTGGCTCGGTGGAAGTCATAAGCGAACTTGCCATTGATGGCAGAGAAGAGGGACAGCTCCAGGTTGATGGAGGTGGAGGTGATGCTTTGGTAATCTTTCCAGGACTCGATGATCTCGGAATTGATATCCAGGTTGCTCTGCTTGCGAGGAATAGTGAAGATCTCATCTGGGATGATGTAAGATCCATCCTCTGTGGTCTTGCACAGTGAGTAGCCCAGATTGATGACTCTACCCATATCCAAATTCCTGAGGTTATCCCAGCCCCCCCCAGGCAGGACTTCCAGACTTGGGAGCTTCAGGGCCCTCTTGCAGTCTGGAAACCCCACAGCAGAGAGCAGCTCCTGGGGCTGCTCAGCCCCTTGCACCCAAGCCACCAACACCCAAGCGAGCAGGACCCTCCCCAGCACCCAGCCCATGGCTGGATCAGAACAGGGCACTCACCAGACGTCTGAGTGGTGGGGTGGGAGTTGGGGAAATGAGATGGCTGGGGGTGCAGCTGCTGGGTGGTTCCTCCTTTGAGGGTAGAATTAACAAAGGGGAAAGGGGAAGTGAGAACTCATGAATGTGAGAAACGACTGAGCAGAAATGAGACCAGCAGGAGGGGGAGCAGAAAGTGGAGCTGCCTGAAGCTTTTGGCGTCTCTGTAGTAAAAGCTCCCTCTCCTCATGGAAGTTGCTCTGTTGGGGCCGGGGCAGGGAGAAATCTCACCTTCAGCTCTTCGCTGTGCTCAGGGAATTTCCCTTGGCCACTGACTCCTCTAATGAATCACCCCACTCCTGAGTGACCCTGGCTCCTTTGTGCCATGTAAGGGGACCTGTCGCAGCCCCCCCAGCCTGGGGGTCCCACTCCCATGGTGGGTGAGCTCTGGGCCTGGTCACCTGGGCTTTGCTGCTGACTCCAAGGCTTTCCCCTGCGGCAGAGTCATGGAGAGGAAGCGGGAAGGCCACGCGGTTTCAGTGTGGGGGACAGCGCAATCAATGCTTGTCCCTTCACCCTTGGGGAAGAGGCCGCCTAAGGCCTAAGACGGGGACAGGTGTCGGTGGGTTTGGAGAGTACAGCCCATGGCAAGGGTATCTCCCCCTTGCCAACATCTACATTAGGGTTCTCTTCAGCCTCCTCTACCCCATCGCTGTTTTTTCCCCCAGGGTCTCCAGTGACCCTGGCTGGGAAAGGCACCTGCTGCTTGGGATCGCTGGTCCCAGTGGCACTGAGCTGGCTCTGCTTGGGGATGTTGGCATATGGCTGGGCTGTGGTTTCAGTGGCACAGGGCAACTGCTGCATGTTTTGGGGAATAAAGAGTTAAAGTAGGTTCTGCTGTGAAAGCTGTGACCCTTTCCATATGGACAGACTCACTTCCCTTATTTTTGCTGGTTAGTTCCTCTTCCCAGGATAGTTCTGGCACAAGATGAGGCTGAAGCAAGAGTGGTGTTGGAAGGGGCAGGCACTAGATGTATGTGTGCTTTTGCCAGGACAATGCCAGGAGCAGGCGGACGGATGACAGGAACACTTTTGGGGATGGCCTTGCTGGTCCTAGTGTGGGGCTTGGGCCCTGGAGTAGGTGGAAAGCCCTGGTGCCACGGCTCCTTGCTTGAGGCTCCCACACTAACCTGGAGCCAACTGCGTTTCAGACTGGCTGTGAGGTTGCCCCACCTAAAATCTAGACATGGATTTCACTGCTCACAACTTCTAAGCCTAAGCCTAAGCATTGGCCATGGCAGAGAGCCGCACCTGGTGATGGCTCTGGCCCCTGGGATCACGGGAGAGAGGAAAGCCCAGTGGGACAGACAGGAGCTGCCTTGTCTCTCCACCATGCAGGAGCGTCTCCCAAATGGAAACCAGAGCTTCCACGTGCTGCATCTGCTACTATGAACCATCCCATCCTGTGGTGACCAAAATGCAGCACGGTAAGACAAAACCCATCCACAATATCCAGCTGGGGGATTAAAAAATAAATTTCTTTCCTGAGCACCATGTGAAAAGAGCAAATGCTGCAGCAGGAGAGCAAGCCATGGCTGGCCGGCACTCGAGGCCTGAGCTGTGGGCAGGGCTGTTGCTGTTGTCCAGAGGGTGAGGATGGGGAAGTGAGGGAGGATGTCCACCAGCAGGGCTGCAGGTGGTGTAGCAGGAGAGAGAGAATGTGATTTGGACCTCCTCCCAAAACCAGCAGAGCCATAAAATGCCTGGGGTAGGGGCGAGGGGTGGGATGTGCTGCTCACAGGAAGCCACAGCGCTGATGCCTGCTGCACCCGTGGGTCTTGGTGCTGCTTGGGAAGCGCTTCGGCTCCTTCAGGTGCTCGTGCCCAGCATGATGCGTGGTCTCGGCCAGGACCCTCTCAAGGTCATGTTGTTGCCACCTTTCCCGAGTGACCGGGCGCAGCGTGTTGGTGTCTGGGCACCCTTTGGCCTCTTCTGCCCAGCCACTGGGAAGCCGGAGGGAGCGCTGTGTTGTCCAGTATCGTCTGCGTTAAAGCTTCAGATCGGTCGCCACGTGCCGTGCGTTTTTAGTTTTTCGACGTTTCAAAAGCAAAGACAACGGCCAAAGACGGGCGGTTCAGGATGGGCTGTGAACCCACCGCTAGCTCAGCCTTGGGCACTGGGAATGCTGCGTTTGGAAACGCAGCCCCCGATTCGGCAGCCAGCTTCAGCGTGCCGGCAGTCCCTTGACTTCGACGGGCTCGCCGGCCTGCTGGAGGGGTTTGGTTGGTCACCATGGCGCGTGGATGTTCAGCAGGGAAATAGTCTGGCCGTTGGTACATGGTGTGCCGCTTCACAAAGCCGCTTCTCTGGGATTGGAATTCCATGCCTTTTCCTCAAGCAGGTCAGTTTTTCCTTGCTAGTTGGCATGCATTTCAGCAGGCAAAGTCCTTGCCGTGGGGGTGGCTTCCATGGTACAGAGACTGTGTTCTGGGAGCTGTGCAGGAGAAGGACGAAGCTGACTCCTCTGGGGAGGCAAGCTGTGCCTCTCAGCTTTCGTTTGGAGAGCAGGTGCCCGGTGCAGGTGAGTGACGGCTGCTGGCTCTAAAGAGGTGTGCAACGCGTGCTCCTGGCTGACGAGCAGAGCCCGCAGCTGCAGGCGGGCGCTGGGGATGGGGCGGCGGGGGGGATGTGCTGGAGCGCCCGTGTTCCGCGGAATGGGAGCACAGTGCCCGGGGTGCCCGGTGGGGGTGTGTGTGTCGAAGGCACGGTTTGCAGTGCCGTGTCTGCGAAGCGCAGCAGCGGGGTGAGGGTTCTGTGAGCAAGGCTGCGTTTGCTGCGGCCGCGGCCGGTTCAGCGCCTTTGCTCGGGCGGCGTGGGCAACGGGGGGCGGTGGGGCAAGCAGTGCCGGGTCCCAGTGCTGCCGCCTTGTGGCCGCACCGCGGTACTGCAGCCCGTGTGTGGCGCTGGGGGGGGTGATGCCCCCCCCCGCAGCTCTGTGCTGCCGCCTTGTGGCCGCACCGCGGTACTGCAGCCGTGTGTGGCGCTGGGGGGCGTGATGCCCCCCCCGCCCGCAGCTCTGTGCTGCCGCCTTGTGGCCGCACCGCGGTACTGCAGCCGTGTGTGGCGCTGGGGGGCGTGATGCCCCCCCCGCCCGCAGCTCTGTGCTGCCGCCTTGTGGCCGCACCGCGGTACTGCAGCCGTGTGTGGCGCTGGGGGGCGTGATGCCCCCCCCGCCCGCAGCTCTGTGCTGCCGCCTTGTGGCCGCACCGCGGTACTGCAGCCGTGTGTGGCGCTGGGGGGCGTGATGCCCCCCCCGCCCGCAGCTCTGTGCTGCCGCCTTGTGGCCGCACCGCGGTACTGCAGCCGTGTGTGGCGCTGGGGGGGTGATGCCCCCCCCCGCCCGCAGCTCTGTGCTGCCGCCTTGTGGCCGCACCGCGGTACTGCAGCTCGGGGGCTGCCGCGCTCTGCGCCGCCGCACCCAGTACCGGCGCTGCGGGGCGGGGGACGGCGCTCCGGGCCGCTGCTCGGTGAGGCGGCGCCGCTGCTGCCCCCGTGCGTAGCCGTCATCGCGCCACTGCCGCTGTTGCCGAGGGCTCACGCCCTGCTTGGAGCAGGCTGACGCTTCTTGGGCTGACACTGTTTTGCGTCTTCAGCCCCCCGCGCTCCGTTCGGCTCCGCTCGGCTCCGCTCGGCTCCTCTCGCCTCGGTTGGGCTTCCCTCGATTCGGTTCGGCTCGATCCCGCTCGATTCCGGGCCGAGATGAGCCGAGGGCGGCCGAGAGTTTCCGAGTCGAGCCGAGCGACTCCGAGAGGAGCCGAGCGGACGCTGCTCCGCTGTGCCCGGCGTGTCCCCTCGCGCGCCGCCGTCCTGTCAGTTCCTGGAGAGCCCCGATGCCATTGGCTGCGGCGGCGCCTCGTTTGCATATTGCCGGCGCCCTTGGCGCGCGGCGCCCTATTTGCATGGCTCCTCCCCGCCAGCCGCCATTGGCTGCCGGCCCGCCTCATTTGCATGCGCCCGGCGTCTTCGGCGCGCGCCGTCTTATTGGCCGCTTCCCGTGCCTCCCGCTCCCATTGGCTGTCGCGCCGTCTTCTTGGCGTGTCCCCGCCCCCTCCTGCCTCTCATTGGCTGCGGCGTCACCGCCGCGAGCGCGTGCCAGCGGAGGCCGGAAAAACCAGAGAGAGCAGGCGCAGGGGCCGGCGCGCCGCCGGAAAACCCAGAGAGAGCCGGCGCCGAGGCCGGAGCGGCGCCGGAAAGCCTGGGCGGCGCGGCCGCAGCGGCGCGGTCGCTCTACCCCTCCCCGTCCCGCGGCGCTCGTGTCGCTCTCGCCGCCGGCGGGGCTCCCGAGCGGCCCCGGCGCTCCATCGCATCCGCTCCGGCCCGCGGGAAGGGAAGGGGGACGAGCCGCGAGCGGAGCCCGGGGCGCGGGGGCAGGCGGCCGCCGCTCCGGAGCGGGGAGCTGTGCCAGCCGGGGCCCCGAGCAGCGGCCCGGGCCCGCTCCCCGCACCTGACCGGCTTCACAGAGGATCCTGTTCTGCGTGGGACTCCGAGGACGCGTAGGGGGTGTGAAAAGCGATGCCCTGCGTTCCGCTGACTGAAATGGACGCTTTGGGAATGCAGTCTCCGTCACGGAGTCCTGCGAGGAACTCGGAGGATGAACCCGTGGCCTCGGTGCGCTCCCTTTCTGTTTCCGTGACTGACTCTCGGCGTCCGTCGGTGAGCGGGGGAGGGAAGGGGGCGGGCGGGGAGGCGCTGGCGCTAGGGGACGACAGGGGATTTACACGGGAGAAGGCTGGGAAGGGCAGCGGCGTGGCAGCGGGCGCGAGTGGCCGTGAAAGGTGGTGCCCGGTGCTCCGGCTCGGTGGGCCGAGTGGGGAGGGCGAGGGGAGAGCGCAGGTGACGCGTTTCACGGGGCTGGTGTTGACAGAAGCCCTGTGGTGATGAAGGGCGGTAGGAAAGCCCGTGGTTCCAGCCGTGTGCCGAGCTCGGCTGCGGTCGGTTTGGCCTCGGATTCTTCTGTTTGCTGCCTCTGGGCCCTCCCTCGACACCTTGGCAGTGGTGTAGCTGATGCTTCTCTCTGGACGCTCTTCCCCTTGGGCGTCGCAGGGCTGTGCCGAGGGACCGAAGTCTTCTCGGAGCAGCCGCCTCCGAGAAGGAGGGAAGGCCGGCGCCTCTAAGCGGCAGGGGTACCTCCTAAGCGCTGCCTTGATCCGTGCTTGGACGTGTCCTTATTTCTGAGCGGCCCGTCTGGGTTGAACCGCGTGCGGTCTGAGAGCTTGTGGGTTGAGAACGCCGCTGCTTTGGAGTCGGTTGGACTGCCGGAAGCGAATTCCAGGCGATCTCCTTAGGGAGTGTTTTATGACAGAGGCTTGGGACCGTTCTGTTACACACCCCCTTTGCGCAGAGGGCGCGTTGGGAGGTGGGTGATGCGCTGGCGTAAGCAGTGGTGCACGGGCACTGTGTCTCCTCAGAGCCGTGGGAAAGCTAACCTCCGCTCTCTCTTCCCCTCTAGTGCGGGCAGAGGATGGGCTGCAATAGGCAAAGAAGAGCAGAGCGACGCTGGAGTCGCAGCGGAGAGAAATGCTGCTGCCTGCTTAATCGGGGTGAGGTTCCAGTGCTGAATCGAGTGAGAAGCTGCGTCGTCACAGTCCTCCTGTTTGGGTCCGGGAAGGGGGCTAGAACTGTTTCTTTGGAAAGAATTTCCGCGCGGCTGCGAAGGTTCTCACAGGGGAGGTGACCGAAACCTGGTCCTGGTGCCATGAACGCGAAGAAAAGTCTGCAGGACCTGAAGGAAGGGCTCCGTTTGGAGGCGGGGGCGTGAACGAAGTAACCGTGAGTTTCTTGCGCTTCTTACTCGCTCCACCCTCGGTGTCTGTCAGCTGCTTTAAATTTGGCCGAACTTGTCCCTCGGGAGGTCACCAGGCACTCACGAGCTGTCACGGTCCACTCTCCTGCGGATCCCCCATCTACCTGGTGAGAAGCTACCCAGCCCACAGAAAAATTTTCTTGCTTAGCAATACTTAGGATTTCTTGCCATTTTTCCTTTTGCCACACTGGAATCCTATTAACTTCCCATCCATTTTGTTCCCAAAAGGGGAGCCACTCGGTACATCCCTTAAAGACAGCATAAGAATCGGTATAAATGTGGACAGGGGAGGTAGTTTGTGCTTCATGTTGGAAGGCACTCCATACTGCAATTAATTCACCTACTTGTGCACTGCCCTCTCCCTCTGTTATAATTTGCTTATCAGATGAGGTGTGGAGGGCTACTGCCCTGTATTTCCACACCTTTCCTTCTCTTTTAGCAGAAGCGTCAGTGAACCAAGCACTGACTGACTGATCATGGGAAAAAGGGGGGGCAACTTGGATGACTGAGACAGGTTTATCTCGGCCATCTTCCAAGCTTTCTGTTTCTTGTATAGCCAGGTTTTTTGGTGCCCCTTCAGATACTGAGAAAATGTTGCAATAGTGTTCAATCTGAGCATACCACTTTCGTACTGAAGCTTTCTGGGCCACCCCGTCAGGGGGAGGGGTCCCGGTAGTGACTGTTTTTATAACCTTAAAGGGACCTCTCAATACAATTGGCTGCTGTCGTGCGACCTTTTCCACTTCTATCAGAGCCAGGCTAACAACAAATAAACCCTTCTCCCAGGCAGTGTATCTCCTCTCAGCATCCTTGAAACCACGGGAGAAAAATCCCACTGGTCGGGTTGGACCCTCAGGACCTCGCTGCCATATATGTACCGATAGGCCTGATAAAGCAAATCCCCATTCAACTTGAAAAGGGTCGGTAGGGTGAATTGGACCAAGGGCTTGATGGGCTGTTGCTTCAAAAATCAGTAATTGCATGGCTTCTTCCTGAGAAGCTGTCCATTCCCATTTGACCCCTTTTCTTAGTAAATCATAAAGAGGTCTAGCGATGATAGAAAAGTCTGGGATGTGTTTCCTCCAAAACACCAACAATCCCAAAACATGCTGCAAGTCCTTTTTTGACTCAGGCATTTTGATCTGATCTAAGGAGGCAAGGGTGTCTGGTGGGATACAAGTCATCCCTCCTTTCCACCAGATTCCCAGGAATTTTACTTCTTGTGAGGGCTTTTGGACCTTTTCTGGAGGAATTTGTAAACCTAATTTCTCCAAATGTGAAATTATATTCTGTTGGGTTGCCCCCACTTCATCTATTCCCTTCCCTCCCACGAGAATATCATCAATGTACTGATGGACCTCCACGCCTTCGGGTTTGGGTATTTTTTCTAGCTCCTGGGCTAAAGCGTGATGGGCCAACGTGGGAGAATGTTTGTACCCCTGGGGAAGTCGGGTGAAAGTATATTGCTGCCCCTCCCATGTGAAAGCAAAACGATCTCTGTCTTCTGATCGTAATGGTATCATGAAAAACATGTCTTTGACATCTATTGTGGCCATAATTGGGTGAGCTTTCTCCTGAATTATGGTTATTAATTCAGCCAGATTGGGGACTGCGGCGGTTAAAGGATCAGTGTTGGCGTTTAACCGCCGAAAATCTATTGTGAGTCGCCACTTCCCATTGGGCTTCCTCACTGGCCACACTGGAGAGTTAAAAGGAGAATGGGTATTTATCACCACTCCCTGCTCTCGCATTTCTTGCATTACTGGCTTGATGCCTTCCTTGGCACCCAGGGGAAGGGGGTATTGTTTAACATTTGTAACTTGGCTGAATGGAAGTGGAGGTGCTGCTTGAAGTAGTCTTACATGTAGCTGGGGTGTACCAAAGGTCCACAGCATTCCTTCTGAATCCTTCCACTGCTTTCCCTTAAGGGCGTCTATACCCAGCAGGCTGTTTGGAATGTTTCCGATCGCCATTTTAACGGTGACCGTACTCTCGTCGCCAGGTAATGTCAATTTTACCCAGGCCATTTGCATGACTTCTGTGGACCCTAAGGCATTAAGGACACAAAAGCGCCGCCTCGAGGGAAAAACCCCACTCCTTTCAGCATCTCTTTCACTCAACGCAGAGTTCTGTGCACCGGTATCAATTAAAAATGTCACAAGTGCACGCTTGGGACCCACTATAGCTGTGATTAACAGATCCCCCCCTTCTGTATGTGTGAGCTGTCGGATATAAATCCATCCTCCATTCCCCCGCCCACTGATAGGGAATGGAGGTTCTAGTTTCCCTGTTCCTTGGTAGGGGGAGGGGGAGCTGAGGGTGTAACAGGTAGGATCTCCTTTGTGTTTGGGGATGTTTCTTTTGGAGTGTGCCACTTGGATATCAGTTTACTCAATTTATCCAAGGGTAATCCCTCCATTATATCTCTGGGAATCCCCTTTTTAATTCCCAGGAGCCACCATCGCTGTCGGGCCCTAGGCTGTTCTCCCCTTCCTGTTCTAATGTATGCTTGCCCTTTTTTTGGAGCGCCGCCACTGACAGCAGCGTCGGTAGTGGAGGGCAGATTCCTAACTTCTACCTGGCGAATTCCCCTTGACCTTTCTTCTGGAATTCTTACAGGGCCATATCTCCTATTATAGTCTATCAATTCTTGTGCTACTTCCCCCCAAGTCCACACTTTTCTAGTATTCGATTGGGGGGGTGAATTTGGAGCATGGGTGAAAAGTGAATCCATGGTACTATCATTGTCATCATTCTGGCTCCTCATGAAGCCTTCCAGCCTTTCCACTGGGCTCATTTGTGCAATTGTCTTTTGCAGGTTAATGCCTGCAGGTTTGAGTGATTCTGGAAGTCCCCTGATCAAGGGAGTCATTAAGTCAGGATTCACTGGCAACATGATAGGTGATTCGCATCCAGGAATCAATTTTCTTTCGCGTATCATTTGCAAGCAGGCTGCTTTATGTACACTTTCTAACAATTGGTCAGGCGTGCTAATGATTGCCAGGGGATCTCCTCTGTCCAGAGGGTTTAACCCTCCAGCCCAATAAGCAGCTCGCTGGGTTAGGGACCATGGGGCACGCCTGTCATTAGTTGTCAAGAAAACTTCACGTCCCCAATAACCAGCAGCTTCCTTTTCACTCAACTGGATTTGGTCTCCTCCTGTTAGAGATACGCGCCACACGTACTCTATTTCTGATTCTCTGGGGAGACGCCCATACTCCTTCTTTAGCTTGGCCAGCTCGGTGGCAGTGTAAGGTATCTGCTTGGTTGTAATCTGAGGATCTGTATCCTCGTCATTTATATAAAAATATTCAGTTTTCACTAAGGGTCTCACGCGTGGATGCTCTTTATAACGTTCTTTTGCCTCCTCCAACTCCTTTTGAGGATAAATTTGGTTTACTTGTCGGATACTTTTCTCCTCCGACTCTAATTGTTGCTGCAAGTGTTCCACCAAATTCTCAAGGGATTCTATGTTCCTCAAATATTCGTCCCTTAGTGATTTTAAGGAGAGGTTCTCTTCTCTTAGGAAGGTGTTTTCCCCTCTTTCTTTCTCCAATAGTTGCTGCAGGCTTTTGACCACATTTTCAAGGGATTCTATAATTTTGGTTTCATTACTACGATGCCTGAGGCCATCTTCAATCGCTGCCACCAGGCTGGCTCCTAAAACAGCACAAACTGTAGCTCTGCCCTTATCTAATCTAAACTTAGACTGAGTCTGCAGAGAAATCACTTGGTCTACTACATTCTGTAAATTAGACCAATTATCACGTGCCCAGTCTTCTCCGGGTACGGAGGGTCGAGCCCCATATTTTGCCAAAAATGAGTAAAACAGGTCTCGACCTTTCACTGACTGAGAGTCTTGGTTCTCAGAGTTTTTAGTCATTCTTGCTACGAAGGGACCAAATCCACGTCGGGAAGGCTCAACTTAGTTACACAAAACACAGTCACTGCTGTGTCGCCCTTCTCTTTCCCGAGTGGTTGAAGGGGCCAAAAATCTGCTATGGGAAGGCTCCACTTAGTTACACACCAGATTGCCCCTTCACTTTCCCTAGCAGACAATTCTCATTAACATGAGAGCAACACCCCTTTTGCACTTTGAGATCTTTTTGGTTTGATTCCGAGAGACAGAGCCCTCAACTTGAGTTTGGAGTGCTCTACACCAAGGGGTGTGCGGTGTGTGGGAAATCTGAGTTGCCCCCCTTGCTTTCTGGACACCTCTCACCTATCAGGTGTAGGGCCAGGTGCGGCTGGAGCAAAAACGTCCTTCCCCTGTTACAGACCACACACTACCTGCACTCCTCTGTTTCTCAGAATCCTGTCCGTGACGCCAATTTAATGTCACGGTCCACTCGGGGACTCGTGATGATTCGTTTACCTTGATCTCGAAGCGCAAAATTAAGGCAGCCAAAATGCCAAGGGGCTATAATTCAATCAAAGAGAAACTTTATTATTTTTGCCCGTAAAGCGGCACGCGATAGACAGAGTGGAGAAAAGGGAAGGAAAAGGAGGAAAGAGGATTATAGCTACCACCACGGATCCAGAGGTGTCCCTATAGTCCCAGGCTCTGAGCAGCGTCTTGCCGGTCCTCAGTTGAGACTTGTTGTCATGACGGGCGATCTGTGATCCAGAGGTGGGGAGATTTCTCTCCACTGGGGTTCAGTTAGGAACCATCTTTTATGCTCAGCAACAACACCTCGCACCTCCTCTCTCCCATGGATTGAGGCCAATCTCCACCTTCATTTCGCAATCCAGGTTGAACTGCGCAGGCCCCAAAAGTTCTCGCTTTGCTTGCCAGAACTCGTCTGCGCCTGCGCCACCTCGTGTTCGGGGGTCTTCTGCTTCCTCACCTCATCTTCCTCTCGTGACCGCTAGGTGACCAGAAGACCCTCTGCGAGCCTCTGCGCATGCTCTTCCCTTGTTGGCGTTGGGTCAAGGAGGAGGTGGGGTAACTTTGGCTGAGGTAGCAGGTGAAATCCATCTTCTGGACAGCATCTATTCAATTTTTCTTAGATGTTACTTGCAGTCCTTGGTCACGGCGACTGCTCGTTCCAGGCAGTGCCTACATCTCGGGTCATTGCTCCTTGGTCTTTCTCCGAGTTCCTGATGGCGATGTTGAAACAAGTACTGTTCTTCGGACCGAGACAAATACTGTTCTTCGGACCGACTCTTACACGAGCGAGGAAGGAGCAGCAGCTGAAGTATTTCTCCACTTAGCTCGATCGCTAAGACGTCTCATGGTGACGAGCTTGAGGTTAAGAAATGGCAGTGCCAACTTTCGGAGGCCGCCGTACCTGGATGAGCTGCAGGATGGCTCCGTCCTCAAGCGAAGCCTCCGCTGCAAAAACTCAGCCGTTTGTCTTCCCTTTGATAGGCTCAGAGCGCCAGGGAAGACTCGAGCGCTGCCCGGGCCCGTGGTGAGGTCAGGCCTGTCTGGCACGCGTTAGAACTCGGCAGGCGTTGGGGTGTCGCGCGTGGCGGGGAGCGCCGCAGGGGAGCGTTCATTTAAAGCGCGGTCGCTTGGAGCGTTCGCCGCAATAACTTCTTCCCTTTGTTCTGTCAGCAGAGAGAAGCTGACAGAGGCGTCCGCAAAGAGAGAGCCCCTGCGGGATCCCGACCTCTCCCCGGGGAGACGGAAAAGCAACGTGACGGTGCCCTCCGCGCTCACGGCGTTCGGGTACGTGGCTTTCTCGTGGCTTGTCGCTGCTAATGACAGTTGATGTCGCTGGCGGCTGTGGCTGGAGTGTTTTCTGCTTCAACGTAGCAGGCGATGGCATCGTGTTTAGGGAATGCCGGATCAAGAGAGCGGCGTTGGGCTGAAATGTACTTCACCAGCCGAACCCGTGCCAAGGGAAGCGTTGCTTTTAATGTGAGGAGCAAACTTGTTCTTCCTTGGGGAATGAAGCCTGCGTACAGCAACCGTGCGCGCAGGCCGGCAGTGAGCTGCGAGCTTTCCTGAGCGATACGTGACTAACGTTGTGGTAGTAAGCAGGGAAGCGTATCTCGGTCTCTAACGCGGGACCCGTCCGGTAAATCAGGTTACGTTCCAAGATGTCGTTAAGTCGTGTAGGAAGAAAATGAGGGAGGCGAAAGCCCAGCCGGAGCTCAAATTGGCCACTTCTGTGAAGGATAATAGGAAGTGTTTTCACAAATACGTTGATGGCAGAAGGAAGGGCAGCGACGACCTCCGCTCCTTATTGGATGTGGAGGGAAGCGGAGTAGCTGAAGATGAGGAAAAGGCTGAGGCACTTAACGCCTTCTTTCCCTCCGTTTTCAACAGTAAGGCAGATTGTTCGCTGGACTGCTGGTCTTGTGAAGGGGTGGATGGGGTCAGGGCACGATAGAGCCCCCCTGCAGTCCAGGAGGAAGAAGTCAGAGACCTGCTGAGCTACTTGAGTCCTCATAAATCTGTGGGGCTGGGTGGGATCCATCCTAGGGCGATGAGAGAGCTGGCACACGAGCTGGCGAAGCCGCGTTGCCAGGCGTGTGCGCGTTAGAGCGTGAAACCTGCTGGTTTATAGCTGGGGCCGTTCTGATTGGGAGGCGCTTCCCTGGCAAATGGCTTGCTGCGAGCCGGTTTCTTCGGCCTTCTTCTCTTGGCTGGGATCGCATCATCTCCGAGCCGCTCCAGCGTGGCCCGCGGAACTCGGTGTGGACCGAGGGCTCTGCCGGGCTGGAGGACAAAAGCTGCAGCTGGCAGCAGAACTAAGTACAGTCGTTCAGCTGGTGACTCGCTGGAAGGGACTGTTGGGATGCGGCCTGGGGAGAAAACGTTGCTGATGTGGTTTTGTGTTTTTATTTTTTTTTGGTTTGTTTTTTTTTTTTTTTTCTCCTTTCTCTTTTTCAGATTCAGAAATACCTCGGCTTCTCGCAGCGTCACCTTTTCCGGATGACACCTTCCGGTCCCCTGTGCAGCCGGAGCCTGAACCTGGAGCTGCCCAAACAGTCGTTCATTTGAACTGCGGACGTGGATCTTGCCTGCAAACCTGGAAGCGTTGCGTGTGTTCTCAGCCCGGTTCACAGCGGCCGTGCTTGTAGAAGCGTTTTGTGCCCTGCAGTCCTCTCGCTGCCCTTTTCCTGGGGGAAATCTGGCTGGTGGAGCACGTTTTAACAGTAACGCTGTGCCTGGGCTGCTTTTCCGTGTGAAACTTTCACGCGGACGTAATTTAGAGGGTCTTAAGGGTAAAGAGTTTGCATTGGGTAAGATTCAGTTTGGGTCTCTTACTCTCTTTTCTTATGTACGTGTGACGGAAAAAAACCCATTAAAATAAATCGCGTTCTCTCTGGACTTCTTTTGAACTTGGCCCAAAGACACTGCTTTCCATGTTGCGAGTTCTCACGTTCCGTGTGGCTTCCTCGCAGGGGGAGGAGTGAAAACCTTTGCCAGTGCTTTGAAGCAGATGCTCTTTTCGGCTTTCTTTGGATGAGTTATCTGGCAGGGGGAGGGCTCTGGATTGGCAAAGAAGGAGACGCGGGCAGAGGAGGAAAGCGCTCTTGCCTAGGGGCCAAGGGCCGCTTCCTCTTGTTGCCCTGCTAACATTCCTTTCTCTTTTTGCGTCCTTTCCTCAGGGCACGATGTGTTTTTCCCCGCTTTTTGCCTTCGCACCCTCTCTGTTTTTTAGTTTCCTTTCCTTTCCTCTTCTGTCGCGCTGCCTCACCTCCTGCACCCGTGGGTCTTGGTGCTGCTTGGGAAGCGCTTCGGCTCCTTCAGGTGCTCGTGCCCAGCGTGATGCGTGGTCTCGGCCAGGACCCTCTCAAGGTCATGTTGTTGCCACCTTTCCCGAGTGACCGGGCGCAGCGTGTTGGTGTCTGGGCACCCTTTGGCCTCTTCTGCCCAGCCACTGGGAAGCCGGAGGGAGCGCTGTGTGGTCCCGTATCGTCTGCGTTCAAGCTTCAGATCGGTCGCCACGTGCCGTGCGTTTTTAGTTTTTCGACGTTTCAAAAGCAAAGACAACGGCCAAAGACGGGCGGTTCAGGATGGGCTGTGAACCCACCGCTAGCTCAGCCTTGGGCACTGGGAATGCTGCGTTTGGAAACGCAGCCCCCGATTCGGCAGCCAGCTTCAGCGTGCCGGCAGTCCCTTGACTTCGACGGGCTCGCCGGCCTGCTGGAGGGGTTTGGTTGGTCACCATGGCGTGTGGATGTTCAGCAGGGAAATAGTCTGGCCGTTGGTACATGGTGTGCCGCTTCACAAAGCCGCTTCTCTGGGATTGGAATTCCATGCCTTTTCCTCAAGCAGGTCAGTTTTTCCTTGCTAGTTGGCATGCATTTCAGCAGGCAAAGTCCTTGCCGTGGGGGCGGCTTCCATGGTACAGAGACTGTGTTCTGGGAGCTGTGCAGGAGAAGGACGAAGCTGACTCCTCTGGAGAGGCAAGCTGTGCCTCTCAGCTTTCGTTTGGAGAGCAGGTGCCCGGTGCAGGTGAGTGACGGCTGCTGGCTCTAAAGAGGTGTGCAACGCGTGCTCCTGGCTGACGAGCAGAGCCCGCAGCTGCAGGCGGGCGCTGGGGATGGGGCGGCGGGGGGGATGTGCTGGAGCGCCCGTGTTCCGCGGAATGGGAGCACAGTGCCGGGGTGCCCGGTGCGGGGGTGTGTGTCGAAGGCACGGTTTGCAGTGCCGTGTCTGCGAAGCGCAGCAGCGGGGTGAGGGTTCTGTGAGCAAGGCTGCGTTTGCTGCGGCCGCGGCCGGTTCAGCGCCTTTGCTCGGGCGGCGTGGGCAACGGGGGGCGGTGGGGCAAGCAGTGCCGGGTCCCAGTGCTGCCGCCTTGTGGCCGCACCGCGGTACTGCAGCCCGTGTGTGGCGCTGGGGGGGGGGGTGATGCCCCCCCCCGCAGCTCTGTGCTGCCGCCTTGTGGCCGCACCGCGGTACTGCAGCCGTGTGTGGCGCTGGGGGGCGTGATGCCCCCCCCGCCCGCAGCTCTGTGCTGCCGCCTTGTGGCCGCACCGCGGTACTGCAGCCGTGTGTGGCGCTGGGGGGCGTGATGCCCCCCCCGCCCGCAGCTCTGTGCTGCCGCCTTGTGGCCGCACCGCGGTACTGCAGCCGTGTGTGGCGCTGGGGGGGTGATGCCCCCCCCGCCCGCAGCTCTGTGCTGCCGCCTTGTGGCCGCACCGCGGTACTGCAGCTCGGGGGCTGCCGCGCTCTGCGCCGCCGCACCCAGTGCCGGCGCTGCGGGGCGGGGGACGGCGCTCCGGGCCGCTGCTCGGTGAGGCGGCGCCGCTGCTGCCCCCGTGCGTAGCCGTCATCGCGCCACTGCCGCTGTTGCCGAGGGCTCACGCCCTGCTTGGAGCAGGCTGACGCTTCTTGGGCTGACACTGTTTTGCGTCTTCAGCCCCCCGCGCTCCGTTCGGCTCCGCTCGGCTCCGCTCGGCTCCTCTCGCCTCGGTTGGGCTTCCCTCGATTCGGTTCGGCTCGATCCCGCTCGATTCCGGGCCGAGATGAGCCGAGGGCGGCCGAGAGTTTCCGAGTCGAGCCGAGCGACTCCGAGAGGAGCCGAGCGGACGCTGCTCCGCTGTGCCCGGCGTGTCCCCTCGCGCGCCGCCGTCCTGTCAGTTCCTGGAGAGCCCCGATGCCATTGGCTGCGGCGGCGCCTCGTTTGCATATTGCCGGCGCCCTTGGCGCGCGGCGCCCTATTTGCATGGCTCCTCCCCGCCAGCCGCCATTGGCTGCCGGCCCGCCTCATTTGCATGCGCCCGGCGTCTTCGGCGCGCGCCGTCTTATTGGCCGCTTCCCGTGCCTCCCGCTCCCATTGGCTGTCGCGCCGTCTTCTTGGCGTGTCCCCGCCCCCTCCTGCCTCTCATTGGCTGCGGCGTCACCGCCGCGAGCGCGTGCCAGCGGAGGCCGGAAAAACCAGAGAGAGCAGGCGCAGGGGCCGGCGCGCCGCCGGAAAACCCAGAGAGAGCCGGCGCCGAGGCCGGAGCGGCGCCGGAAAGCCTGGGCGGCGCGGCCGCAGCGGCGCGGTCGCTCTACCCCTCCCCGTCCCGCGGCGCTCGTGTCGCTCTCGCCGCCGCCGCCGCCGCCGCCGCCGGCGGCGGGGCTCCCGAGCGGCCCCGGCGCTCCATCGCATATGCTCCGGCCCGCGGGAAGGGAAGGGGGACGAGCCGCGAGCGGAGCCCGGGGCGCGGGGGCAGGCGGCCGCCGCTCCGGAGCGGGGAGCTGTGCCAGCCGGGGCCCCGAGCAGCGGCCCGGGCCCGCTCCCCGCACCTGACCGGCTTCACAGAGGATCCTGTTCTGCGTGGGACTCCGAGGACGCGTAGGGGGTGTGAAAAGCGATGCCCTGCGTTTCGCTGACTGAAATGGACGCTTTGGGAATGCAGTCTCCGTCACGGAGTCCTGCGAGGAACTCGGAGGATGAACCCGTGGCCTCGGTGCGCTCCCTTTCTGTTTCCGTGACTGACTCTCGGCGTCCGTCGGTGAGCGGGGGAGGGAAGGGGGCGGGCGGGGAGGCGCTGGCGCTAGGGGACGACAGGGGATTTACACGGGAGAAGGCTGGGAAGGGCAGCGGCGTGGCAGCGGGCGCGAGTGGCCGTGAAAGGTGGTGCCCGGTGCTCCGGCTCGGTGGGCCGAGTGGGGAGGGCGAGGGGAGAGCGCAGGTGACGCGTTTCACGGGGCTGGTGTTGACAGAAGCCCTGTGGTGATGAAGGGCGGTAGGAAAGCCCGTGGTTCCAGCCGTGTGCCGAGCTCGGCTGCGGTCGGTTTGGCCTCGGATTCTTCTGTTTGCTGCCTCTGGGCCCTCCCTCGACACCTTGGCAGTGGTGTAGCTGATGCTTCTCTCTGGACGCTCTTCCCCTTGGGCGTCGCAGGGCTGTGCCGAGGGACCGAAGTCTTCTCGGAGCAGCCGCCTCCGAGAAGGAGGGAAGGCCGGCGCCTCTAAGCGGCAGGGGTACCTCCTAAGCGCTGCCTTGATCCGTGCTTGGACGTGTCCTTATTTCTGAGCGGCCCGTCTGGGTTGAACCGCGTGCGGTCTGAGAGCTTGTGGGTTGAGAACGCCGCTGCTTTGGAGTCGGTTGGACTGCCGGAAGCGAATTCCAGGCGATCTCCTTAGGGAGTGTTTTATGACAGAGGCTTGGGACCGTTCTGTTACACACCCCCTTTGCGCAGAGAGCGCGTTGGGAGGTGGGTGATGCGCTGGCGTAAGCAGTGGTGCACGGGCACTGTGTCTCCTCAGAGCCGTGGGAAAGCTAACCTCCGCTCTCTCTTCCCCTCTAGTGCGGGCAGAGGATGGGCTGCAATAGGCAAAGAAGAGCAGAGCGACGCTGGAGTCGCAGCGGAGAGAAATGCTGCTGCCTGCTTAATCGGGGTGAGGTTCCAGTGCTGAATCGAGTGAGAAGCTGCGTCGTCACAGTCCTCCTGTTTGGGTCCGGGAAGGGGGCTAGAACTGTTTCTTTGGAAAGAATTTCCGCGCGGCTGCGAAGGTTCTCACAGGGGAGGTGACCGAAACCTGGTCCTGGTGCCATGAACGCGAAGAAAAGTCTGCAGGACCTGAAGGAAGGGCTCCGTTTGGAGGCGGGGGCGTGAACGAAGTAACCGTGAGTTTCTTGCGCTTCTTACTCGCTCCACCCTCGGTGTCTGTCAGCTGCTTTAAATTTGGCCGAACTTGTCCCTCGGGAGGTCACCAGGCACTCACGAGCGAGGAAGGAGCAGCAGCTGAAGTATTTCTCCACTTAGCTCAATCGCTAAGACGTCTCATGGTGACAAGCTTGAGGTTAAGAAATGGCAGTGCCAACTTTCGGAGGCCGCCGTACCTGGATGAGCTGCAGGACGGCTCCGTCCTCAAGCGAAGCCTCCGCTGCAAAAACTCAGCCGTTTGTCTTCCCTTTGATAGGCTCAGAGCGCCAGGGAAGACTCGAGCGCTGCCCGGGCCCGTGGTGAGGTCAGGCCTGTCTGGCACGCGTTAGAACTCGGCAGGCGTTGGGGTGTCGCGCGTGGCGGGGAGCGCCGCAGGGGAGAGTTCATTTAAAGCGCGGTCGCTTGGAGCGTTCGCCGCAATAACTTCTTCCCTTTGTTCTGTCAGCAGAGAGAAGCTGACAGAGGCGTCCGCAAAGAGAGAGCCCCTGCGGGATCCCGACCTCTCCCCGGGGAGACGGAAAAGCAACGTGACGGTGCCCTCCGCGCTCACGGCGTTCGGGTACGTGGCTTTCTCGTGGCTTGTCGCTGCTAATGACAGTTGATGTCGCTGGCGGCTGTGGCTGGAGTGTTTTCCGCTTCAACGTAGCAGGCGATGGCATCGTGTTTAGGGAATGCCGGATCAAGAGAGCGGCGTTGGGCTGAAATGTACTTCACCAGCCGAACCCGTGCCAAGGGAAGCGTTGCTTTTAATGTGAGGAGCAAACTTGTTCTTCCTTGGGGAATGAAGCCTGCGTACAGCAACCGTGCGCGCAGGCCGGCAGTGAGCTGCGAGCTTTCCTGAGCGATACGTGACTAACGTTGTGGTAGTAAGCAGGGAAGCGTATCTCGGTCTCTAACGCGGGACCCGTCCGGTAAATCAGGTTACGTTCCAAGATGTCGTTAAGTCGTGTAGGAAGAAAATGAGGGAGGCGAAAGCCCAGCCGGAGCTCAAATTGGCCACTTCTGTGAAGGATAATAGGAAGTGTTTTCACAAATACGTTGATGGCAGAAGGAAGGGCAGCGACGACCTCCGCTCCTTATTGGATGTGGAGGGAAGCGGAGTAGCTGAAGATGAGGAAAAGGCTGAGGCACTTAACGCCTTCTTTCCCTCCGTTTTCAACAGTAAGGCAGATTGTTCGCTGGACTGCTGGTCTTGTGAAGGGGTGGATGGGGTCAGGGCACGATAGAGCCCCCCTGCAGTCCAGGAGGAAGAAGTCAGAGACCTGCTGAGCTACTTGAGTCCTCATAAATCTGTGGGGCTGGGTGGGATCCATCCTAGGGCGATGAGAGAGCTGGCACACGAGCTGGCGAAGCCGCGTTGCCAGGCGTGTGCGCGTTAGAGCGTGAAACCTGCTGGTTTATAGCTGGGGCCGTTCTGATTGGGAGGCGCTTCCCTGGCAAATGGCTTGCTGCGAGCCGGTTTCTTCGGCCTTCTTCTCTTGGCTGGGATCGCATCATCTCCGAGCCGCTCCAGCGTGGCCCGCGGAACTCGGTGTGGACCGAGGGCTCTGCCGGGCTGGAGGACAAAAGCTGCAGCTGGCAGCAGAACTAAGTACAGTCGTTCAGCTGGTGACTCGCTGGAAGGGACTGTTGGGATGCGGCCTGGGGAGAAAACGTTGCTGATGTGGTTTTGTGTTTTTATTTTTTTTTGGTTTGTTTTTTTTTTTTTTTTCTCCTTTCTCTTTTTCAGATTCAGAAATACCTCGGCTTCTCGCAGCGTCACCTTTTCCGGATGACACCTTCCGGTCCCCTGTGCAGCCGGAGCCTGAACCTGGAGCTGCCCAAACAGTCGTTCATTTGAACTGCGGACGTGGATCTTGCCTGCAAACCTGGAAGCGTTGCGTGTGTTCTCAGCCCGGTTCACAGCGGCCGTGCTTGTAGAAGCGTTTTGTGCCCTGCAGTCCTCTCGCTGCCCTTTTCCTGGGGGAAATCTGGCTGGTGGAGCACGTTTTAACAGTAACGCTGTGCCTGGGCTGCTTTTCCGTGTGAAACTTTCACGCGGACGTAATTTAGAGGGTCTTAAGGGTAAAGAGTTTGCATTGGGTAAGATTCAGTTTGGGTCTCTTACTCTCTTTTCTTATGTACGTGTGACGGAAAAAAACCCATTAAAATAAATCGCGTTCTCTCTGGACTTCTTTTGAACTTGGCCCAAAGACACTGCTTTCCATGTTGCGAGTTCTCACGTTCCGTGTGGCTTCCTCGCAGGGGGAGGAGTGAAAACCTTTGCCAGTGCTTTGAAGCAGATGCTCTTTTCGGCTTTCTTTGGATGAGTTATCTGGCAGGGGGAGGGCTCTGGATTGGCAAAGAAGGAGACGCGGGCAGAGGAGGAAAGCGCTCTTGCCTAGGGGCCAAGGGCCGCTTCCTCTTGTTGCCCTGCTAACATTCCTTTCTCTTTTTGCGTCCTTTCCTCAGGGCACGATGTGTTTTTCCCCGCTTTTTGCCTTCGCACCCTCTCTGTTTTTTAGTTTCCTTTCCTTTCCTCTTCTGTCGCGCTGCCTCACCTCCTGCACCCGTGGGTCTTGGTGCTGCTTGGGAAGCGCTTCGGCTCCTTCAGGTGCTCGTGCCCAGCGTGATGCGTGGTCTCGGCCAGGACCCTCTCAAGGTCATGTTGTTGCCACCTTTCCCGAGTGACCGGGCGCAGCGTGTTGGTGTCTGGGCACCCTTTGGCCTCTTCTGCCCAGCCACTGGGAAGCCGGAGGGAGCGCTGTGTGGTCCCGTATCGTCTGCGTTCAAGCTTCAGATCGGTCGCCACGTGCCGTGCGTTTTTAGTTTTTCGACGTTTCAAAAGCAAAGACAACGGCCAAAGACGGGCGGTTCAGGATGGGCTGTGAACCCACCGCTAGCTCAGCCTTGGGCACTGGGAATGCTGCGTTTGGAAACGCAGCCCCCGATTCGGCAGCCAGCTTCAGCGTGCCGGCAGTCCCTTGACTTCGACGGGCTCGCCGGCCTGCTGGAGGGGTTTGGTTGGTCACCATGGCGTGTGGATGTTCAGCAGGGAAATAGTCTGGCCGTTGGTACATGGTGTGCCGCTTCACAAAGCCGCTTCTCTGGGATTGGAATTCCATGCCTTTTCCTCAAGCAGGTCAGTTTTTCCTTGCTAGTTGGCATGCATTTCAGCAGGCAAAGTCCTTGCCGTGGGGGCGGCTTCCATGGTACAGAGACTGTGTTCTGGGAGCTGTGCAGGAGAAGGACGAAGCTGACTCCTCTGGAGAGGCAAGCTGTGCCTCTCAGCTTTCGTTTGGAGAGCAGGTGCCCGGTGCAGGTGAGTGACGGCTGCTGGCTCTAAAGAGGTGTGCAACGCGTGCTCCTGGCTGACGAGCAGAGCCCGCAGCTGCAGGCGGGCGCTGGGGATGGGGCGGCGGGGGGGATGTGCTGGAGCGCCCGTGTTCCGCGGAATGGGAGCACAGTGCCGGGGTGCCCGGTGCGGGGGTGTGTGTCGAAGGCACGGTTTGCAGTGCCGTGTCTGCGAAGCGCAGCAGCGGGGTGAGGGTTCTGTGAGCAAGGCTGCGTTTGCTGCGGCCGCGGCCGGTTCAGCGCCTTTGCTCGGGCGGCGTGGGCAACGGGGGGCGGTGGGGCAAGCAGTGCCGGGTCCCAGTGCTGCCGCCTTGTGGCCGCACCGCGGTACTGCAGCCCGTGTGTGGCGCTGGGGGGGGGTGATGCCCCCCCCCGCAGCTCTGTGCTGCCGCCTTGTGGCCGCACCGCGGTACTGCAGCCGTGTGTGGCGCTGGGGGGCGTGATGCCCCCCCCGCCCGCAGCTCTGTGCTGCCGCCTTGTGGCCGCACCGCGGTACTGCAGCCGTGTGTGGCGCTGGGGGGCGTGATGCCCCCCCCGCCCGCAGCTCTGTGCTGCCGCCTTGTGGCCGCACCGCGGTACTGCAGCCGTGTGTGGCGCTGGGGGGGTGATGCCCCCCCCGCCCGCAGCTCTGTGCTGCCGCCTTGTGGCCGCACCGCGGTACTGCAGCTCGGGGGCTGCCGCGCTCTGCGCCGCCGCACCCAGTGCCGGCGCTGCGGGGCGGGGGACGGCGCTCCGGGCCGCTGCTCGGTGAGGCGGCGCCGCTGCTGCCCCCGTGCGTAGCCGTCATCGCGCCACTGCCGCTGTTGCCGAGGGCTCACGCCCTGCTTGGAGCAGGCTGACGCTTCTTGGGCTGACACTGTTTTGCGTCTTCAGCCCCCCGCGCTCCGTTCGGCTCCGCTCGGCTCCGCTCGGCTCCTCTCGCCTCGGTTGGGCTTCCCTCGATTCGGTTCGGCTCGATCCCGCTCGATTCCGGGCCGAGATGAGCCGAGGGCGGCCGAGAGTTTCCGAGTCGAGCCGAGCGACTCCGAGAGGAGCCGAGCGGACGCTGCTCCGCTGTGCCCGGCGTGTCCCCTCGCGCGCCGCCGTCCTGTCAGTTCCTGGAGAGCCCCGATGCCATTGGCTGCGGCGGCGCCTCGTTTGCATATTGCCGGCGCCCTTGGCGCGCGGCGCCCTATTTGCATGGCTCCTCCCCGCCAGCCGCCATTGGCTGCCGGCCCGCCTCATTTGCATGCGCCCGGCGTCTTCGGCGCGCGCCGTCTTATTGGCCGCTTCCCGTGCCTCCCGCTCCCATTGGCTGTCGCGCCGTCTTCTTGGCGTGTCCCCGCCCCCTCCTGCCTCTCATTGGCTGCGGCGTCACCGCCGCGAGCGCGTGCCAGCGGAGGCCGGAAAAACCAGAGAGAGCAGGCGCAGGGGCCGGCGCGCCGCCGGAAAACCCAGAGAGAGCCGGCGCCGAGGCCGGAGCGGCGCCGGAAAGCCTGGGCGGCGCGGCCGCAGCGGCGCGGTCGCTCTACCCCTCCCCGTCCCGCGGCGCTCGTGTCGCTCTCGCCGCCGCCGCCGCCGCCGCCGCCGGCGGCGGGGCTCCCGAGCGGCCCCGGCGCTCCATCGCATATGCTCCGGCCCGCGGGAAGGGAAGGGGGACGAGCCGCGAGCGGAGCCCGGGGCGCGGGGGCAGGCGGCCGCCGCTCCGGAGCGGGGAGCTGTGCCAGCCGGGGCCCCGAGCAGCGGCCCGGGCCCGCTCCCCGCACCTGACCGGCTTCACAGAGGATCCTGTTCTGCGTGGGACTCCGAGGACGCGTAGGGGGTGTGAAAAGCGATGCCCTGCGTTTCGCTGACTGAAATGGACGCTTTGGGAATGCAGTCTCCGTCACGGAGTCCTGCGAGGAACTCGGAGGATGAACCCGTGGCCTCGGTGCGCTCCCTTTCTGTTTCCGTGACTGACTCTCGGCGTCCGTCGGTGAGCGGGGGAGGGAAGGGGGCGGGCGGGGAGGCGCTGGCGCTAGGGGACGACAGGGGATTTACACGGGAGAAGGCTGGGAAGGGCAGCGGCGTGGCAGCGGGCGCGAGTGGCCGTGAAAGGTGGTGCCCGGTGCTCCGGCTCGGTGGGCCGAGTGGGGAGGGCGAGGGGAGAGCGCAGGTGACGCGTTTCACGGGGCTGGTGTTGACAGAAGCCCTGTGGTGATGAAGGGCGGTAGGAAAGCCCGTGGTTCCAGCCGTGTGCCGAGCTCGGCTGCGGTCGGTTTGGCCTCGGATTCTTCTGTTTGCTGCCTCTGGGCCCTCCCTCGACACCTTGGCAGTGGTGTAGCTGATGCTTCTCTCTGGACGCTCTTCCCCTTGGGCGTCGCAGGGCTGTGCCGAGGGACCGAAGTCTTCTCGGAGCAGCCGCCTCCGAGAAGGAGGGAAGGCCGGCGCCTCTAAGCGGCAGGGGTACCTCCTAAGCGCTGCCTTGATCCGTGCTTGGACGTGTCCTTATTTCTGAGCGGCCCGTCTGGGTTGAACCGCGTGCGGTCTGAGAGCTTGTGGGTTGAGAACGCCGCTGCTTTGGAGTCGGTTGGACTGCCGGAAGCGAATTCCAGGCGATCTCCTTAGGGAGTGTTTTATGACAGAGGCTTGGGACCGTTCTGTTACACACCCCCTTTGCGCAGAGAGCGCATTGGGAGGTGGGTGATGCGCTGGCGTAAGCAGTGGTGCACGGGCACTGTGTCTCCTCAGAGCCGTGGGAAAGCTAACCTCTGCTCTCTCTTCCCCTCTAGTGCGGGCAGAGGATGGGCTGCAATAGGCAAAGAAGAGCAGAGCGACGCTGGAGTCGCAGCGGAGAGAAATGCTGCTGCCTGCTTAATCGGGGTGAGGTTCCAGTGCTGAATCGAGTGAGAAGCTGCGTCGTCACAGTCCTCCTGTTTGGGTCCGGGAAGGGGGCTAGAACTGTTTCTTTGGAAAGAATTTCCGCGCGGCTGCGAAGGTTCTCACAGGGGAGGTGACCGAAACCTGGTCCTGGTGCCATGAACGCGAAGAAAAGTCTGCAGGACCTGAAGGAAGGGCTCCGTTTGGAGGCGGGGGCGTGAACGAAGTAACCGTGAGTTTCTTGCGCTTCTTACTCGCTCCACCCTCGGTGTCTGTCAGCTGCTTTAAATTTGGCCGAACTTGTCCCTCGGGAGGTCACCAGGCACTCACGAGCGAGGAAGGAGCAGCAGCTGAAGTATTTCTCCACTTAGCTCAATCGCTAAGACGTCTCATGGTGACAAGCTTGAGGTTAAGAAATGGCAGTGCCAACTTTCGGAGGCCGCCGTACCTGGATGAGCTGCAGGACGGCTCCGTCCTCAAGC
Organism: Neomorphus geoffroyi; assembly: GCA_033558235.1. Lineage (NCBI taxonomy): Eukaryota > Metazoa > Chordata > Aves > Cuculiformes > Neomorphidae > Neomorphus > Neomorphus geoffroyi. The sequence continues at coordinate 61,513 of JAUMJM010000250.1, read as the reverse complement.
GAAGCCTCCGCTGCAAAAACTCAGCCGTTTGTCTTCCCTTTGATAGGCTCAGAGCGCCAGGGAAGACTCGAGCGCTGCCCGGGCCCGTGGTGAGGTCAGGCCTGTCTGGCACGCGTTAGAACTCGGCAGGCGTTGGGGTGTCGCGCGTGGCGGGGAGCGCCGCAGGGGAGAGTTCATTTAAAGCGCGGTCGCTTGGAGCGTTCGCCGCAATAACTTCTTCCCTTTGTTCTGTCAGCAGAGAGAAGCTGACAGAGGCGTCCGCAAAGAGAGAGCCCCTGCGGGATCCCGACCTCTCCCCGGGGAGACGGAAAAGCAACGTGACGGTGCCCTCCGCGCTCACGGCGTTCGGGTACGTGGCTTTCTCGTGGCTTGTCGCTGCTAATGACAGTTGATGTCGCTGGCGGCTGTGGCTGGAGTGTTTTCCGCTTCAACGTAGCAGGCGATGGCATCGTGTTTAGGGAATGCCGGATCAAGAGAGCGGCGTTGGGCTGAAATGTACTTCACCAGCCGAACCCGTGCCAAGGGAAGCGTTGCTTTTAATGTGAGGAGCAAACTTGTTCTTCCTTGGGGAATGAAGCCTGCGTACAGCAACCGTGCGCGCAGGCCGGCAGTGAGCTGCGAGCTTTCCTGAGCGATACGTGACTAACGTTGTGGTAGTAAGCAGGGAAGCGTATCTCGGTCTCTAACGCGGGACCCGTCCGGTAAATCAGGTTACGTTCCAAGATGTCGTTAAGTCGTGTAGGAAGAAAATGAGGGAGGCGAAAGCCCAGCCAGAGCTCAAATTGGCCACTTCTGTGAAGGATAATAGGAAGTGTTTTCACAAATACGTTGATGGCAGAAGGAAGGGCAGCGACGACCTCCGCTCCTTATTGGATGTGGAGGGAAGCGGAGTAGCTGAAGATGAGGAAAAGGCTGAGGCACTTAACGCCTTCTTTCCCTCCGTTTTCAACAGTAAGGCAGATTGTTCGCTGGACTGCTGGTCTTGTGAAGGGGTGGATGGGGTCAGGGCACGATAGAGCCCCCCTGCAGTCCAGGAGGAAGAAGTCAGAGACCTGCTGAGCTACTTGAGTCCTCATAAATCTGTGGGGCTGGGTGGGATCCATCCTAGGGCGATGAGAGAGCTGGCACACGAGCTGGCGAAGCCGCGTTGCCAGGCGTGTGCGCGTTAGAGCGTGAAACCTGCTGGTTTATAGCTGGGGCCGTTCTGATTGGGAGGCGCTTCCCTGGCAAATGGCTTGCTGCGAGCCGGTTTCTTCGGCCTTCTTCTCTTGGCTGGGATCGCATCATCTCCGAGCCGCTCCAGCGTGGCCCGCGGAACTCGGTGTGGACCGAGGGCTCTGCCGGGCTGGAGGACAAAAGCTGCAGCTGGCAGCAGAACTAAGTACAGTCGTTCAGCTGGTGACTCGCTGGAAGGGACTGTTGGGATGCGGCCTGGGGAGAAAACGTTGCTGATGTGGTTTTGTGTTTTTATTTTTTTTTGGTTTGTTTTTTTTTTTTTTTTTTCTCCTTTCTCTTTTTCAGATTCAGAAATACCTCGGCTTCTCGCAGCGTCACCTTTTCCGGATGACACCTTCCGGTCCCCTGTGCAGCCGGAGCCTGAACCTGGAGCTGCCCAAACAGTCGTTCATTTGAACTGCGGACGTGGATCTTGCCTGCAAACCTGGAAGCGTTGCGTGTGTTCTCAGCCCGGTTCACAGCGGCCGTGCTTGTAGAAGCGTTTTGTGCCCTGCAGTCCTCTCGCTGCCCTTTTCCTGGGGGAAATCTGGCTGGTGGAGCACGTTTTAACAGTAACGCTGTGCCTGGGCTGCTTTTCCGTGTGAAACTTTCACGCGGACGTAATTTAGAGGGTCTTAAGGGTAAAGAGTTTGCATTGGGTAAGATTCAGTTTGGGTCTCTTTCTCTCTTTTATTATGACATATGACAGAAATAAATGAAGTTGCATTCTCTCTGGACTTATTTTGAACTTGGCCCGATGATACTGATTTCCATCTTGCGAGTCCTCACACTCCGTGTGGTTTCCTTTCAGTATATTCTGCTTCACTTCCAAAGGCGTGCGTTGCTGCAACAGAATTGATTAATCAGCCAGCAAAGACAACATTCACCATGGCCACGACGTGGTGCATGAAATGAAGCACTTTACTGGATGCCTGGCTGGCTGAGTGGTTTGGTTCCCTGGCAGGAGGAGCGGGACACTCAAGTCAAAGCGTTATTGTACGTACGGTTATTGCTTTTTCTATATGTGTTTATCACATGGCTGTGTAAATGACTTTGAACGGCACCTCACAAGCCTAAACGCACCCTTTTGGCTTTGCCAGCGCCGGAGGAAGGGCTCTCCTGAGCGAGGGGGTGGGATGTGGGAATAGAACGCCAGATTGCGGAGGAGGCAAGTTTAGCCTTGTGTGATTGACAAGCAGAGCCTTTATGTTCACTGTTGTGGGTTTGAATTTTCCCGAGGAATTTTTCTTCCCATTGCCAACAAGGGGAAGGCGAGGGGGACGGGGAGAGGCCGTTTCCCGGCAAACCTGGACAGAGGCGGTGCCCGGAAATCGGAGGTTTTTTTTTCCCCTGCCTCTGGGGCAGTGAGACGGGTTTTTTTCTTCAGTTTTGTGTGGTTTTTGCCTGGGGAGGCGCGTGGCGTGGAGCGGCGGCGGTGGAGTTGCGACTCGTGGGGTTTTGCGGTCTTTGGAGGAAGAATCATCGCTCATCCGATCTTCCACAACTCCCGCAGAACTCACACGCCTCCCTTTTTCCTTCGTTCCTTTCCTGGCCCGCGCCAGTGGCGACAGCCCCCCTGCACCCTTAGAGAGACCTGTATCGCCAGCTCTGGGGTACAGGATTCAACCCATTTAAAGGTTTTACGGGCTTGGTTGTGGTTACTGTTAATTCTGTTCTGCTTACACAGATATTTGTACCTGAGAACTGTTATCTTTTCTATACAATTTTTTTTTAATTAAAGATCTTTAATATCTGATTAATATCTTTTTATTAAAACTTAAGTAATTTGCATAACATAAGCCTGTGAAACTTGAGGCCTTATAACATATTGAGATTCCAGCTTTAGTTTGGGAAAGATCAGAAGCCTCGTCTCTCCCTTGATAAACAGGGGAAGACCCAGCCGTTTGTGTTATTTAATCCCTGACTGTTTTTAGCAGCAGGGAACCGGAGAGAGGGTTTTGTCATCTCCCACGTGCAACACTAAGGTGAGAACAGCTTCTTACAGAGAGAGCAATGGCTTCGCGATGGAGGGGCACCGGGTCCCACTGGTTTGGGTCTCGTTCATTCATGGAGGGAGGTGGTGCTTCTTAACACATGGCTTTATGAGATTCCTGTCCCAGGGTTTTCTCCTAAGTTTCTGCCCCAAAAGTGCTGGTGACGAGATCGACGTGCGTTGATCTCCTCAGGATGTCTCGAGCAGCAGAGCTTTGCTGTGATTGTGTCTGCAGCCTTTTCTTTCACGCCTGGGGTCTGCTTTTATTTTTAGCTTCTCTGATCGTTTGATTGGACTTCCCAGCCTTGACTTTTTAGCCCTGTGACAACACAGAACCCACATCTGCATGCGATGGTGAGACAGTGCGCTTATGCAAAGCCTGTTTGATGTAACTGTTATTAATGCCCTGCATCTCAGTGACTGGAGTGCTGAAAATGTAAGAGATTTTAGATCGCCTATTTATGCAAACCCATATTTTTATCTTAGATTTTAGAGGATTTTTTTTTTGCTTGTATGGTGAATATTCCAAATAGATTTATGTAGAAACTGTAGGCTCTATAGGGGCTTATTAGGCTCTGTAGAGGCTCTATAGGGGCTTATTAGGCTCTATAGGGGCTGTTTTGGTACTATAAGGGCTTATTAGGCTCTATAGGGGCTGGTTTTTTACTATAAGGGCTTATTAGGCTCTATAGAGGCTGTGTACAGGCTGTTAAGGTACTATAAGGGCTTATTAAGCTCTATACAGGCTGTTTAGGCTCAATGGAGGCTCTATAGGGGCTTATTCGGCAGTATAGAGGCTCTGTACAGGCTGTTTAGGTACTATAGAGACACTATAGAGCCTGTTTAGGTACTATACGGGCTTATTAGGCTATATAGACTATGCAGGCTGTTTGGGGTCTACAGAGACTGTACAGGTTGTTTAGGTACTATAGGGGCTTATTAGGCTCTATAGAGGCAATATAGAGACAGTTTTGGGGCTGTAGAGGCGCTATAAGGACTTATTAGGATCTATAGACGCTCTATAGAGGCTGTTTAGGGGCTACAGAGGCTCTATAGGGTCTTATCGGGAACTGTAGACGCTCTAGAAGCTGTTTAGGTAGTATGGGGTTTGTTAGGCTATATAGACTATCCAGGCTGTTTAGGGTCTACAGAGGCTCTATACAGGCTGTTTAGGTACTATAGGGGCTTATTAGAGTCTATAGAGGCAATTTAGGGGCTACAGAGGCTCTATGGGGTCTTATTAGGAACTGTAGACGCTCTGTAGAAGCTGTTTAGGTAGTATAGGGGCTTATTAGACTCTACAGAGGCTCTGTACAGGCTGTTTAGGGTCAACAGAGACTCTTCAGGTAGTATAGGGTCTTATCTGGCACCACAGAGGCTCTATAGGGGCTTATTAGGCTCTATAGAGGCTCTATACAGACTGTATACAGGCTCCTATAAAGGCTGTATAGCCCCAGGAGAGCCTCTAGACAGCCTAATAGGCCGCTATAAAGAATCTATAGAGCCTAACAGGCCCCGGTAAAGCCTCTATAGCATCTGCAGAGCCTCTACAGAGCCTAATAAGCCCACACAAAGCCTCTATAGCCTGTATACAGCCTCTATAGAGACTAACAGACCTCACTAAGGACTCTACATAGCTCCATAGGCTCCTATAAAGCCTCTATAGCCTGTTTAGAGCCCCTGTAGAGAATATCAGGCCCCGACAGAGCCTCTAAAGGGCCTAATAGGACCCTACAAGGCCTCTATAGCCTGTATAGTGCTTCTATAGAACCTGACAGGCCCCTATTAGGCATCTATAGCACGTATAGAGCCTCCATAAAGCATAGTAAACCTCTGTAGAGCCTCTGCAGTGCCCAATAGACCCCAGTAAAGTTTCTAGAGCCTGTAGAGAGCTCCTCTAAAGCCGTATGTGCCCCTGTAAAGACTTTATAGAGCCCAATGGGCCCCTATAAAACCTCTGTAGCCTGTAAAGAGCCTGCATAGAGCCTAACGGACTCGTGCAGACTCTATAGAGGGGCTCCGGAAAAGGAGAACCCCGCTCCGACAGCCGCGCTCGCTCTCTATGGTGACGCGGGAGCCGCTCTGCGCGGCTGGAGTGCAAACCATATGGTCACGGGACGCCGGAAACGGAAGAGTCCGCTCTGGCAGCCGCCTACGCACTCTGTGGTGCCGCAGGTGCCGCGCTGCACGTCTGGAGGTCAAACTCTATGGTCACGAGACGCCGGAAACGGAAAAGTCCGCTCTGGCAGCCGCGTACGCTCTCTGTGATGACGAGGGAGCCGCCGGAGGGTAAACCCTATGGTCACGGGACGCCAGAAACGGAAGAGCCCGCTCCGGCAGCCGCGCACGCTCTCTATAGTGACGTGGGTGCCGCTCTGCGCGGCTGGAGGGCAAACCCTATGGTCACGGGACGCCGGAAACGGAAGAGTCCGCTCTGGCAGCCGCGCACGCAACTCCGCAAAGATTCTAGAACAGCCAGAGAGCCTCCCCAGCCCCAGAGAGCCTCTACGAAGCATAATAGGCCCCTGTAAAGCCTCTATAGCATAGAGGGCCTCCATAAAGCACAGTAAACCTCTGCAGTGCCCAACAGAGCCAATAAGGTTCCTAGAGCCTGTGCAGACCTCTCTGAAGCTGTGTGTGCCCCGGGAACACTGACAGAGCCCAATGGTGTTTCCATGGATTTCATCACCACCCACTTATTTCAATCGTTAGCGCTGTCATTGCTGTCATTTCATTAAAGTTGCAGCTTTAGTTCCCACTTTGCAAACCTTTTCCCTCTGGGTTTCATTCCCTTCATCTGATGGTGGAGCACAGGGAATTCGGGACCTTGGCTGCGTGGCTTTAGTTGCCAAAATTCCCCAGGTCAGGGATGAACTTTGCCAACAGGCAAAGCCGTAATAAAGAGCAGGGAGCTCTGTTTCAGATAAAGGTCCCTCTGCCCTCGCTGTTCCTGCTCCAAACGCAAAGCAGGGCAGAGAACTCGCAGCTGCTCCCATTTACCCCTCGGGGGGGGGGGGGGGGGGGGGGAGGTTTCCCTGCCCCACTCCCGGGGAGGGGGTGGGGAGGCCCGGGGTTTGTCAGCCCCAGGCCTTTCACTGGGAACTCCTTCAGCTTCTGCTCTTCTGTGGGGTCAGCGTTCTGCTCTGCTTTCAGTGCAGCTTTTACAGCAGGTGAAGCTGTTTGGGTGTTGATTTAATGTGTTTGAATGTCAGACAGTAGAGGTGTCTGTGAGAGGTGAGAGCTTTGTGGGGAGTCCAGGCTGGGCAGCACAGGCAGCAGAAAGTACAGTTGTTGTGAGTGGGGGGTGCGTGGTTGTTTTCAGGTCGGTCCTTTTTGTGTTGGGTATCCGGGTGTGGGGAGGTGCTTTAATGGTTCACATTGTGGGGTGTTTAGGTGTCAGGCTGGTTGCTTTGTCTTTGCTTGGTGTTTCTGGTTACGGGGTAGCCTGCGGCTGTTCCTCAATGCCTGTGGAACTGCACGTTGTTCTCAGAGGCTTTGGAGAGTGCGAGGAGGGCCGTGCAGAGTGCAAGGGGGGCCGTGCTGAGTGCAAGGGAGGTCGTGCAGAGTGCAGGGAGGTCGTGCAGAGTGCGAGGGCGGCTGTGCAGAGTGCAAGAACAGAAAGTCAGCTTCCTTTGCCAGCCTGTAGAAGGTTCTGGAGTCTGCTGGATGACCCAAGGTAGGAGGGCCATTAAAATGTGGGGAAGGGCTCAGGGCAGCTCCTGAGGAGCAGGGTCACAGAAGGGTCGGGAAGCACAAGTACAGGACAGCAACTGTTAGGAGGGAGGGGGCATCTTTTTCTGACAGGGGGTGAATAGAGAAGGATTTTCTAACACTTCAGGACTGTGATGTTGAGGAAAGGGAAGTGGGTCCGTGGGTCCGTGTAGGGTGACTTTTGTCTCCAAAGCTGAGTCAAGGGGCAGGGCTGGGGTGGGGCTCGGCAAAGGAGAGAAGACCGGGAACGGCAGAGAGGGGTTTTAAAGGTGGCGTAGAGAGAAAGGCGGCGTAGGAAGACTCCCCTTTGGGCAGATAGAGGGAGGGGGTTCTCTTCAGCACGATGCAATCGTGTGCCGGGCAGAGCAGTTCCAGCCCAGTCTGTCACTTGGCTGTTTGCCTGCTCGCTGTGTCTTAGGGCTTTCGTGGGTCTTTATTATCTTTGTGATCGCAGGGTGCTGCGTGTTCCTCAGGTAACGTGCCCAGAGTCTCACCTGCCTGTAGCCGTTGGCTCAGTGCCACCTGGGTTTCTTCTCTTGCATCGCACGCTTAAAGCACAGGTTAGTCTGGCATTTTAGAAGTTGGAGCATTTAGAAGGGGAGCACAGCAATAAGAAGGTCACTCGGCCAACGGTGTCAGAGGGAAGATGTGACCGGTGGCCACGTGTCGAGCTGATGGGTTGAGGGTTCTATTTTGAAGGAGTGAAGCAATGTGCAAAGAAGAATATTGGCACCGGAGCCGACTCAAGCGAGGACAGCGACGGCGAGGGGGCCGCAGTAGCAGTTTGCTCGGGAGTTGTGTTGCCTGTGAAGCCATCAGCATTTTTTGCTTTTTCTGTATTACAGGTGACGTGCAAACCTCGCCACGGCGGCACCCGGGGATGGAGTCCCGGCAGACGAGCGGTCAAAGCTACAGGGCAGAAGCTGGGGAATGGCCGTGGGCAGCGGGTGCTTTTGGGGACTGGGCAAATACGTGTCTTTGGCTTTAATTGCAGTTGCCACACGCAGTCTCAGAGGGACGGAGCTTCGTGCCTCCAAGCGGTGTGAGAAAGGGAGGAGGTTGTCAGCAAGATTGATGTCTAAGAGCAAGGTCTTATCTAGCGACTCAGGTCAGCGTTTAGCTGTGGTTTTGCAGGTACCCTTTGGTCTGCCTGTGGAACAGGAGGAGTGTTAGGGGTGAACCGAGTAGCAGCGAGGAGGAGTGTGGCATTGACTTCTCACAAGTGCAGGAGTTATTGAATTCCGCTTGTTATCTTACAGCGCCCCAGGCAATGACGGCTGCGCCATCAAATGTTGGAATGGCTTTGGAGCAGGTGAGCACAATGCCACGGCAGATCTGCAGAGCAAGGTGTTGTACGAGGCACCGGCATTGGCCAGCGTGATGCAGATGGCCGGCGGTGTTTCAGTTCTGCCTGGTTTTCTTGCAGATGGTGAAGAGGTCCCCGGTGAGGGCAGGATCCTGCCAGACAGCCGATGGCGTTGAGCTTTTTCCGTCAGGGATGGCTTCATACCTTCAGCTCTCGGAAAGCTGAGTTGAGGGAGCAGGGCTGGGATGGGAAGAGGGAAGAAGGTTGTGAATAGAAGGGAGGGGTTTAAAGGCAGCGTAGGGGAGAGGGCTGTGCAGGAAGGGCCCCCTTTGGGGCACACAGAGAGGGCTGATTTTCAGCCCAACGCTCGTGCGTGCCGGACAGGGCAGTCCCAGCCAGTGTCTGTGTTGTTGTGTGGTTTACGGAGTCTGTCTGCTGGGTCTCGCACCTTCTTGGGGTCTCGATCTCTTTTTTGCTTTAAAGGCACGCAGAACGTGCCTCGGGTACCATCGGCAGGGTCTCGAATGCCTGTACTCCTCAGTACAGCGCCAGTCGGGCACAGCTTTTCTTGCGTGGCAATCTTAAAGCATGCATCGGTCTCATCTCTTGGAAGTTTCTAGTCGGTCATCTTTTGTGGCAGCATTGTTGTCCAAGTAGGCATCCCTGATGATCCGTCACTCATTGTCTTGGATCCCCGTTCTGGGACTCGCTTCCACCCATCCTCGATGCCTTTAGGCCTTTAAGCACAGCTTCTAGCACGCGCATCCTCCCAGTTACACAGTATCACAGTATCGTAAGGTTGGAAGAGACCTTTGAGATCGAGTCCAACCTATGACCCAACACCTACACCTACTCCTGCTTGTCAACTACACCACGTCACTAAGTGCCTCATCCAAATTCTCTTTGAACACCTCCAGGGACGGTGACTCCACCACCTCCCCGGGCAGCGCATTCCAATGGCCAGTCACCCTCTCAGTAAAGAACTTCTTCCTAATGGCGAGCCTAAGCCTCCCTTGGTGAAGCTTGAGACCATGTCCTCTCGTTCTGTCACCTGAGAGAAGAGACCAACCCCTGCCTGACTACAGCCTCCTTTCAGGCAGTTGTAGAGAGCAATAAGGTCTCCCCTGAGCCTCCTCTTCTCCAGGCTGAACAACCCCAGCTCCCTCAGTCGCTCCTCACAGGGCTTGCGCTCCAGCCCCTTCCCCATCCTCGTTGCTCTCCTCTGGACGCACTCCACGTCTTTCTCAAACTGAGGGCCCAGAACTGGACACAGCACTCGAGGTGCGGCCTGACCAGTGCCGAGGAGAAGGGAATGATGACCTCCCTAGTCCTGCTGGCCACACTGTGTCTGACACAGGACAAGATACCGCTGGCCTTCTTGGCCACTCGGGCACACTGCTGGCTCATGTTGAGTTTCCTGTCCACCAGCACTCCCAAGTCCCTTTCCGCCTGACTGCTCTCCAGCCACTCTGTCCCCAGCCCAGAGCTCTGCATGGGGTTGTTGTGTCCAAAGTGTAGGACCTGGCATTTGGACTTGTTAAACCTCATGCTGTTGGAGTCAGCCCGTCTCTCCAGCCTGCCAAGGTCCCTCTGTAGGGCCCTCCTACCCTCCAGCAGATGGACACTTCCTCCCAGCTTGGTGTCATCTGTGAACTTGCTGATGAAGGACTCGATCCCCTCATCCAGATCATCAGTGAAGATATTGAACAGGACCGGGCGCAGCACCAAACCCTGGGGGACACCACTAGTGACTGGCCGCCAGCTGGATGGGACACCATTCACTGGGCTCGGCCACCCAACCAATTCCTAACCCAGCACAGAACATTCCCGTCCAAGCCACGGGCTGACAGCTTCTCCAGGAGTCTACTGTGGGAGACAGCGTCAAAGGCCCTGCTGAAGTCCAGGTACACCCACAGCCTTCCTCTCATCCACCAGGTGAGTCACACGGCCGTAAATGCAGCTCAGGTTGGTCAGGCAGGACCTGCCCCTCCGAAATCCACGCTGGCTGGGCCTGATCTCTCCCTCATTCCTCAGGTGCAGCATGATCACACCCAGGATTATCCGTTCCATAATTTTACCTGTGACCGAGGTCAGGCTGACAGGTCTGTAGTTACCTGGATCGTCCCCTCCCCAGTCCCCTCCCCAAAGTCCCCAGTCCCCTCCCAAGTCCCTGCCCCTCCCAAGTCCCTGCCCCTCCCATGTCCCCAGTCCCCTCCCAAGTCCCTGCCCCTCCAATGTCCCTGCCCCTCCCATGTGCCCAGTCCCCTCCCAAGTCCCTGCCCCTCCCAACTCCCCAATCCCCTCCCAAGTCCCAAGTCCCCTCCCAAGTCCCCAGTCCCCTCCCAATTCCCTGTACCCTCCCAATTCCTTTTCCCTCCCAAGTCCTCAGTCCCCTCCCAAGTCCCTGTCTCCTCCAAATTCCCTGTCCCTTCCCAAGTCCCCAGTCCCCTCCCAAGTCCCTGTCCCCTCCAAATTTCCTGTCCCTTCCCAAGTCCCTGCCCCTCCCATGTCCCCAGTCCCCTCCCAAGTCCCCAGTCCCCTCCCAAGTCCCTGCCCCTCCCAAGTCCCTGCCCCTCCCATGTCCCCAGTCCCCTCCCAAATCCCTGCCCCTCCCAAGTCCCTGCCCCTCCCAGGTCCCTGCCCCTCCCAGGTCCCTGCCCCTTCCAAGTCCCCAGTCTCCCCCCAAGTCCCCAGTTCCCTCCCAAGTCCCTGCCCCTCCCAAGTCCCTGCCCCTCCCATGTCCCCAGTCCCCTCCCAAGTCCCTGCCCTTCCCAAGTCCCAGAGTCCCCTCCCAAGTCCCAGAGTCCCCTCCCAAGTCCCCAGTCCCCTCCCCAGTCTCTGCCCCTCCCACGTCCCCAGTCCCCTCCCAAGTCCCTGCCCCTCTGAAGTCCCCAGTCCCCTCCCAAGTCCCTGCCCCGCCCAAGATCCCAGTCCCCTCCCAAGTCCCCGTCCCTCCCAAGTCCCCAGTCCCCTCCCAAGTCCCTGCCCCTCCCCAGTCCCCTCCCAAGTCCCTGCCCCCTCCCAAATCCCTGCCCCTCCCAAGTCCCCAGTCCCCTCCCAAGTCCCTGCCCCTCCCATATCCCCAGTCCCCTCCCATGTCCCTGCCCCTCCCCGGTCCCCTCCCAATTCCCTGCCCCTCCCATGTCCCCAGTCCCCTCCCAAGTCCCTGCTCCTCCCCAGTCCCCTCCCAGGTCCCTGCCCCTCCCAAGTCCCTCCCCCTCCCAAGTCCCCAAGTCCCCTCCCAAGTCCCCAGTCACCCCTGAAATCCCTTCCCCTCCCCAATCCCCTCCCAAGTCCCCAGTCCCCTCCCCAGTCCCCTCCCAAGTCCCCAGTCTCCCCCCAAGTCCCCAGTTCCCTCCCAAGTCCCTGCCCCTCCCAAGTCCCTGCCCCTCCCAAGTCCCCAGTCCCCTGCCAAGTCCCCAGTCCCCTCCCAAGTCCCTCCCCCTGCCAAGTCCCCTCCCCAGACCCCTCCCAAATCCCCAGTCCCCTCCCAAGTCCCTGCCCCTCCCAAGTCCCTGCCCCTCTCATGTCCCTGCCCCTCCCCAGTCCCCTCCCAAGTCCTCAGTCCCCTCCCATGTCCCTGCCCCTTCCAAGTCCCCAGTGCCCTCCCAAGTCCCTCCCCCTTCCACGTCCCCAGTCCCCTCCCAAGTCCCTGCCCCTCACAAGTCCCTGCCCCTCTTAAGTCCCCTCTCCAGACCCCTCCCAAGTCCCCAGTCCGCTCCCCAAGTCCCTGCCCCTCCCAAGTCCCTGCCCCTCCCAAGTCCCTGCCCCTCCCAAGTCCTCTCCCCAGACCCCTCCCAAGTCCCCAGTCCCCTCCCAATGCCGTGCCCCTCCCAAGTCCCCTCCCAAGTCCCTGCCCCTCCCAAGTCCCAGAGTCCCTTCCCAACTCCCTGCCCCTCCCAAGTCCCCTCCCAAGTCCCCAGTCCCCTCCCAAGTCCCTGCCCCTCCCAAGTCCCCAGTCCACCCTCACGGCATTCGGGTACGTGGCTTTCTCGTGGCTTGTCGCTGCTAATGACAGTTGATGTCGCTGGCGGCTGTGGCTGGAGTGTTTTCCGCTTCACTGTAGCAGGCGATGGAATTGTGTTTAGGGAATGCCGGATCAAGAGAACGGCGTTGGGCTGAAATGTACTTCACTAGCCGAACCCGTGCCAAGGGAAGCGTTGCTTTTAATGTGAGGAGCAAACTTGTTCTTTCTTGGAGAGTGAAGCCTGCGTACAGCAACCGTGCGCGCAGGCCGGCAGTGAGCTGCGAGCTTTCCTGAGCGATACGTGACTAACGTTGTGGTAGTAAGCAGGGAAGCGTATCTCGGTCTCTAACGCGGGACCCATGCGGTAAATCAGGTTAAGTTCCAAGATGTCGTTAAGTCATGTAGGAAGAAAATGAGGGAGGCGAAAGCCCAGCCAGAGCTCAAATTGGCCACTTCTGTGAAGGATAATAGGAAGTGTTTTCACAAATACGTTGATGGCAGAAGGAAGGGCAGCGACGACCTCCGCTCCTTATTGGATGTGGAGGGAAGCGGAGTAGCTGAAGATGAGGAAAAGGCTGAGGCACTTAACGCATTCTTTCCCTCCGTTTTCAACAGTAAGGCAGATTGTTCGCTGGACTGCTGGTCTTGTGAAGGGGTAGATGGGGTCAGGGCGCGATAGAGCCCCCCTGCAGTCCAGGAGGAAGAAGTCAGAGACCTGCTGAGCCACTTGCGTCCTCATAAATCTGTGGGGCCGGGTGGGATCCATCCTAGGGCGATGAGAGAGCTGGCACACGAGCTGGCTAAGCCGCGTTGCCAGGCATGTGCGTGTTAGAGCGTGAAACCTGCTGGTTTATAGCTGGGGCCATTCTGATTGGGAGGCACTTCCCTGGCAAATGGCTTGCTGTGAGCCGGTTTCTTCGGCCTTCTTCTCTTGGCTGGGATCGCATCATCTCCGAGCCGCTCCAGCGTGGCCCGCGGAACTCGGTGTGGACCGAGGGCTCTGCCGGGCTGGAGGGCAAAAGCTGCAGCTGGCAGCAGAACTAAATACAGTCGTTCAGCTGGTGACTCGCTGGAAGGAACTGTTGGGATGTGGCCTGGGGATTTGATTTTTTTTTTTTTTTTTTTTTTTTCTTTTTCAGATTCAGAAATACCTCGGCTTCTCGCAGCGTCACCTTTTCCGGATGACACCTTCCGGTCCCCTGTGCAGCCAGAGCCTGAACCTGGAGCTGCCCAAACAGTCGTTCATTTGAACTGTTGACGTGGATCTTGCCTGCAAACCTGGAAGCGTTGCGTGTGTTCTCAGCCCGGTTCACAGCGGCCGTGCTTGTAGAAGCGTTTTGTGCCCTACAGTCCTCTCGCTGCCCTTTTCCTGTAAATCTGGCTGGTGGAGCACGTTTTAACAGTAACGCTGTGCCTGGGCTGCTTTTCCGTGTGAAACTTTCACGCGGACGTAATTTAGAGGGTCTTAAGGGTAAAGAGTTCGTATTGGGTAAGATTCAGTTTGGGTCTCTTTCTCTCTTTTATTACGTACACGTGACAGAAAAAGCCCCATTAAAATAAATCGCGTTCTCTCTGGGCTATTTTTGAACTTGGTGCAAAGACACTGCTTTACATGTTGCGAGTTTTCATGTTCTGTGTGGATTCCTTTCAATATATTCTGTTTCAATTTCAAAGGCGTGTGTTGGTGAAACACAACTGATAAATGAGCCAGCCATGACTTGGTGCATCAAATGTGAAGCAATTTACTGGATGCCTGGCTAGCTGAGTGGTTTAATACCCTGGCAGGAGGAGTGGGACACCCGATTCAAAGTGTTATTGTACATATGTTTATTGCTTTTTCCAAGTGTGTTTATTGCATCCCTCGGTAAATTACTTTGTACTACACCTCTCAAGCCTAAATGCACACTTTCAGCTTTCCCAGCCCTAGTGGAAGTCCTGTCCTTAGTGAGCGGATGGAATGTGGCCTGCATCAGGAATAGTGTGGCCAGCAGGACTAGAGAGGTCATCATCCCCTTATACTCAGCACTGGTAAGGCTGCACGTCAAGTACTGTGTCCAGTTCTGGGCCCCTTGGTTTGAGAAAAATGTTGAGATGCTGGGGTGCGTCCAGAGGAGAGCGACGAGGATGGGGAAGGGGCTGGAGCACAAGCCCTGTGAGGAGCGACTGAGGGAGCTGGGGTTGTTCAGCCTGGAGAAGAGGAGGCTCAGGGGAGACCTTATAGCTCTCTACAACTGCCTGAAAGGAGGCTGTAGTCAGGCAGGGGTTGGTCTCTTCTCTCAGGTGACCGGCGACAGAACCAGAGGACCCGGTCTCAAGCTTCGCCAGGGGAGGTTTAGGCTCGACATTAGGAAGAAGTTCTTTACTGAAAGGGCGATTGGCCATCGGAATGCGCTGCCTGGGAAGGTGGTGGAGTCACCATCCCTAGAGGTGTTTAAAGAAAGATTGGATGAGGCACTTAGTGACGTGGTGTAGTTGACAAGTAGGAGTAGGAGTAGGTGTTGGGTCATAGGTTGGACTCAATGATCTCAAAGGTCTTTTCCAACCTTATGATGCTGTGATACTGTGATAGTGCAAGATTGCCGAGGAGGCTGTGATGTAGGAAAACACATATATCCAACTAATTGTTGTTTAGCCTTCTGTGTTTGACAAGCAGAGCTTTTATGTTTACATAACGTAGGCCTGTGAAACTTGAGGCCTTATAACATATTCAGATTCCAGCTTTAGTTTGGGAAAGATCAAAAGACTCTTCTCTACCTTGATAAACAGGGGAAAAAAACAGCAGTTTGTATTATTTAATCCCTGGCTGGTTTTAGCAGCAGGGAACCGGAGAGAGGGTTTTGTCATTTCTCACATGCTACATAAAAGTGAGAACAGCTTTCTACAGCGAGAGCAACTGCTTCCTGATGGAGGAGTGCTGGGGAGCATTCTGCACATGCAAGACAGCTGCGTGGTACCACTGCAGCTCCCACTAGTTTTGGTCTCATTAGTTCATTGAGTAAGGTGGTGTTTCTTAACACGTGGCTTTATAAGATTCCCGTCCTTGGGTTTTTTTTTATAAGTTTCTGCTCAGAGAAGTGTCGGTGGCAAGATCAATGCGTGTTGATCTCCTCAGGATGTCTCAAGTCACAGAGCTTTATTGTGTTTACTTTTTTTCCTCCTCTATAACTCAGAGGCATGGGACCCCAGCTGAATTTCTTTATGTGCTTGGGATTCGCAGGACCCTGCAATCAGAGCCTGACTAATGATATTACAGCAGTGATCACAGTTACTTCCGTTGTAGGAAGGGGTGCAACTCTGCTGACATCAGCAATGATTGTGTCTGTAGACTTTTCTTTCAGGTCTAGGATCTGCTTTTATTTTTAGCTTCTCTGATAGTTTTATTGGACTTTCCAGCCTTGACTTTTTAGCACTATGACTACACTTAAACCATATCTCCACGCGATGGTAAGACAATATGCTTATGTAAAGCCCATTATATCAAACTGTTATTGGTATACTTCCAAGCATTCTATCTCAGTGAGTAGAATATGGAATGAATCTTTGAAACTGGACAGGTTTTTAACAAGGAAAATTGTTTTTTTAATGGCTTGATAATGTATGTGCTATTAACTTACATAATTTAAATCAAGCTTGGCTCTTTTAATGATATATCCACTTTCAGAAAACCAGGAACGTGTTATATTTAGGATTAATTTCTCATTGCCCCTTGTAAGTAGATGCTAAACTTGGAATTAAAAGAGTGGATCTTGTTAAAAAGCATCTGAAAGTAATAATTGCATTGGCTAAATCTGTGCCACACTTGTGCTAACCAATTTGGTACAGGTGAAGAGGCTTGCCCCTTAAAAGGCCTGATTTAAAGCTGGTTCTCACCTGCTGCTGCAGGATTAGGTGAAGTCGGGGGTCAGAGCAGTCCTCATTTCTTTGCTTTGTTCTGGGGAGTTGCATGTTCTCCGTGGTGCATTTGAGCTGACTGTGATCATTTCTTCTGTAAGTGTAAGATAATAATTTTATTTGTGGGTTTACTTTCAAATCTTAAAGCAAAATTGGTTTGGAATGTGACAACTTCTGAGACGTGTTACCACAAATATTTGCAGTCAATACTGTCTTGTCTTTCTTTGTTCTTGTTTTATTATTAGAGGTAGGGATGGTTTTGTTTAGTTTTTTATTCTTGTTAATCCATAGGGGCACAAAGGATTTAAGCTCAATTTAAATGAGATTTCCAGTGTAGTTCTAGTGATAGCTGTTAATGAACTTCCCAGAGCTCGTTTGTTTAAATTTGCTTTTGTTTGAGAAGCAGTTAAACATTGTATCGTCCCAGAGGATGCTGGGGGAGGAGAGGAGGATTTCTGCCCTGGTTTGTCCGTTTCTGTAGGCTTTTTTTAACTCCTGCTTAGAATTTGAAAATGTTTTGAGTACTGAAAATGTAAGAGATTGTAAAATCTAGTGCCTATTTATGTGAAACTACATTTTTATATTATTTTTTAGAGAATGTTTTAATTTGTGTGTTACCGTTCCAAATAGATTTATGTAGAAAATATTGTGTAAAAACCAACGAACAGTGAGCCGTTGCAGAGGAATTAAGGTTGTTCAGATGGGGTGAATTAATCTCATCCAGAGACACTGCTTTTTGTTCAAGTAAGCAAAATAAAAGCTGAATAATGCTCTTCCTCTCTAAGTTGTGTGCTGTTATGTGTTCCATAACTTCCATTATGGCATTTCCAATGGTGTGTTTTCACTTTAGGAAAACAGATGATTTAATATGCACTTGTATCCAAATACTTTCTGGTTTTCTGATAGTACTCTTGGGATAAAAATCTGAGTAGTTCCTTTATAGTTTTCAGCATTTCCATTTTATATATCTCATTACATGAAATTTCAGAGTGTGATGCAGAACAAAATTGCTGCAATTTTGCAGTAAGTACCATTCAGTCGTAATTTGGTATTTACCAACCCTAGAAGTTGTCCCAAAATCATCATGTGTGATTTGGCAGAGTTTAATAAAATTGACCATCTATTCCATAAAGGCATTTAATGGAGCAGGATGAACTATTTTTCACCTTGTGCTGCAGTGAGGTTTTTTGCAAGTTAACACAGAGGCCACTGCTGGGCCCGTTTCACTTTACATGTCTCTGCTCGAGTTGCTGTGTATCGTAAATCAGGTTGGAAACATCCTCCATTTGGCTCTGCCTCCTGCGATCCATTTCATGCTGGGAGTAACATGAGCAGTTGTATGATGGTGGGAATTTCAAGAGAAAATGGGGGCTATTACACGCACAAAACCCCTTGTGATGAAACACAAAGCTGTTAGGACTGATTCACAAGAATCATTTTTTCTGCTGTGCAAGCACTCAGAGGGCTGAGTGTGAAAGCTAGAGAGAGGCTACTGAAACATCAACTCAGATATTGATGGTCAGCATCAGGGCAAGACTAAAATCCAAATTTACACCTAGCTTAGAATTTCTTAGGTAGTTCAACAAAACTGGAATTTTTAGGGGTTTGATTCTGGCTCTGATTTCAAGCCATCTTCTGTCGTAAACAAACTGCCGATGCTAAAACTAGGAAATTAGTTTTTTAATTTCCTTCCAAATGTTTAGAGCGCTCCAAGTTTGATTTGTGGATATTAACATCTGTGACAGTACTTCTCTAAGGAATGAATTATTCATGAATGTCAGGTTCCAATGCACACATCCGTAACCTGCTGTAAAGTGCTAGGTAGAGGGAGGTGGCACATAAAGCTCATTTCTTAGCTGGCCCATAAACACAAACATGGGAAGGCACAGAGCAGTCCTTCAACCTGTCTGCTTGCAGGCCTAGGTAAAGCTGTAGTTCCTTACCCCACATCTTACTCCCAGCTAATGTTTTTGGGGCTTTCAAAGACAGTTGAAACTTGCGTTAAAAATCCCTGCATTGTCCCTAGGAGGTGTTGGTGTATAACTTGTGCACTGAGTTCCCGTGAGTGAGTGCACCGAAGCAGTAGTTGCACCGTGCCAGGAGAACTTCCCTTGTGCTTTGCAGCAGTCGACAAGGCTGTAGAAGTATAACTCTCCCCTCTGTTCCTCCTTTAGTTCTGTGACAACTGAAATCAACCTTTCCTTTTCAGCCAGTCCTTTGAGAAGCTCATAGAAATTAGATGAGCAAACAGGCAATGGCTATGTTTGGATTTGTATAGCTCCCAGTGCATGGATTTCTCGCCTTTCAACATAAAACTGTGCAATTCCAAATATCGGGTTAGGTTTTGAAAGAAGAAGTAACCTAAGAATAAAACTGAGAAAAACAGTGCCTGTCTGGGCAATGCCTACTTGTTTGTTTTCTGGTTAAATATTTTAATCTCGATATGATTTTTATAAATGGGTCCAGGAAGGCTGAAGAATTGTAAACAGGAACCACGTACTACAAAATCTTAAATTATAGGGTGTTTTTTTTCCTTTCAAACATGCTGCAGGTCTTATAAATTCCATAGCACTTCTCACTACTATTTAGCAATTCAGAACTATGTGTGTAGTAAGATGTACGAGGTATGAGAGATTATATTTGGGTAAGATTTACTTTCTTGGATTAACCAATCGCCGATGAGCTCGCTTGGGGATACGTATGCAAGCCGAGTGCTCTGGTACCTGTCATAAAGCATAATAAAACTACTATGTTATGCTCAGAAGTGCAAGTGTAGCAGCACGTAAACCCCTAATAACAGAATTTTACTTTAACATTGTCCTCTTTAATTGTCACGTATTTAAGATGTTGGGCCAGACCCACACCTGTAGACATCTGTGTAGCTCCACTGAAGTTAATGAGGCTTTCCTGTGATTCATGGCATCTCAATGCGTGTGTGTGCCTGAGCTGGAAACGTGGTTCACTCCAAGAGCAGCTCATGTTCCCTGTTTGTGCAGTTAGGACTGTGTTTTATGGGAGTGTCTGGAGCTTACTAATTATAAGTTGCAATGCGGTTGGATGTTTTCCATTAATAAAATAATTCATCTATCTTGAGTTAAATGAACTCAACTGCCAAAGCTTAAGGAATCGATTAACTCAGAGTAAAGATATTGCCATATTTAAGAGAACACTGGTAGCTTTTCTTTATACTTGTGCTCTTCATCTTCCTGCGTTAGCTACAAAAACTCTTATTCACATGCATGGATGTGTTTTCAAAACTGTTCATTCATATTTCCTTAAATACACCTGTACCTTTACTTCTTACATTGTCAGTTCAACAAGCATAGATATTTATTTTATTACCTTTAAATTCAGTTTTCCATGGAGTAAAAAAAATCTCTTATTCTTCATTCTGAAAACTTAAAGAAGAATTCAATGTCTTTTGTACCTCAAGAAAGGTAACTTCTATGTGCCCTCAATATGTGTAGGAAGCACGCTCATTTGTTAGCTTTTGACAGGTCAACTATTTGTACAAAGCATTAGTGCAACAATTCTGACGTAGTCTAACTTCAGCGTGCTTTTCAGGTAATGAGATTTTTATCCCTTGCGAATATCGCAGTATCATAAGGTTGGAAGAGACCTCTGAGATCGAGTCCAACCTATGACCCAACCTACACCTACTCCTACTTGTCAACTACACCATGGCACTAAGTGCCTCATCCATCTTTTCTTAAACACCTCCAGGGACGGTGACTCCACCACCTCCCCAGGCAGCGCATTCCGATGGCCAATCACCCTTTCAGTCAAGAATTCTTTCCTAATGTCAAGCCTAAACTTCCCCTGGCAAAGCTTGAGACTGGGTCCTCTTGCTCTGTCACCGGTCACCCGAGAAAAGAGACCAACCCCTACGTGACTACACCCTCCTTTTATGCAGTTGTAGAGAGCAATACGGTCTCTCCCGAGCCTCCTCTTCTCCAGCCTAAACAACCCCAGCTCCCTCAGTCGCTCTTCACAGGCCTTGTGCTCCAGCCCCTTCCCCATCCTCGTCGCTCCCCTGTGGATACACTGCAGCATCTCGACATCTTTCTCAAACCAAGGGGCCCAGAACAGGATACTCAAGGTGCAGCCTGACCTGTGCTGAGTATAAGGGGATGATAATTTCTCTAGATGTACTGGCCACACTATTGCCAATGCAGGCCAATGCAAACCAAAATTACAAAGCTCGTTCAGGCAATTTCTCCCACTCCTGTTTCTCTCTGTTTTGTAGCAGGCTCTACAGTGGTCAGGTAACGGTGGAAAACCCTGGAATGTATTTTCTCCGGTACCCGAGGGTTCCCAACACTTCCTTTAGTCCCGTTAGAGAGCAAGGGCCTCGTTTATCCTTTATTTCTTTTCATGAATCTGGTGGGAGAGATCTAGTGCCCTGGATTTGCCCTATTCCTACAAATGTCACTTCTTGTGCCTGCCCTTGTATTTTTGAGGGAGCGATTTCCTGTCCTAGGTTTTGTAATTCATCTATTACCCTTGTCATTTGCTCTCAAACAGATTCTTGCACGTTTCCTACTACTAATATGTCATTGATATATTGGTAAATTGTTATTCCCAGATTTACACCTGATTGGGCTCATGTTTTTGTAAGGGCATTATGAGCTATCATAGGTGAACGTTGATAGCCTCGTGGTTGTCAGTTACAGGTATATTGGATGCCCTTAAATGTAAATGCAAACCGCTTTTCTCCTTGACCTGGAGAGGAACCGTGAAAAAAAAAAAAATGTATTTTTACATCTACGACTGCCATCCGACTACGGTTTTGACTTTGAATCCGAGTAATCATTTCAGTGATATTCAGGACTGCGGCTGTAAGAGGCTTTTAGCATTTAGCTTCCTAGCGTCTACCGTTAGCCTCGAGGTCCCTTTGGGCTTTTCCACTGGCCAAATGGAGGAGTTACCGGGTGAATGCGTTCAGGATATTATTTTCTGGGATTCCACAAATGAGGTTGCATCACTGATACCTGCTAATCTGGCTGTGGGTAAAGGCTAACGTTTCAAGTTACAGACTGTGGAAGAGGGTAATACAATGGCTGTTTCTAATTATCTACTTTGTGCCTGTGGTTTTGGAGGCCAATGAGCAAAACTCCATACGGTTCCACTAGGGAGTTTCCAACACTGGCCCTTTGATAGACTGAACGCCAAAATATTCATTTTGATTAAGTCCAAGACTAAAAATCATGCCACAGGAGCTCGAACACCCCCAGGGAGGGTTATTTTAGTCACCATGGTGGGGGAGATTTTTTTTTTTTTTTTTGAACACCCTCTGTTCCAGAAAACTTAATAATTAGATTTCCTCGTTTTAATTCTAATAAAGCCATGGTGTGGGTCATTATGACTGACATCTGGGTCCTAGTGTCTATTAAAAATTCAAAAGGTAGTTGTCGCTCGCCCACCGGTAAAAGGACAGCAGGTTCAAAAAGGATCAGGTAGCCGTTGGATATTCATTATCTGGGCGCAAGGCTGCCCCAACAACTTTCCAGGAGTCTCTTGTTTTTTGACATAGCATCTTCTAACCGGATGAGATCTCATTCGGTTGGTACTGGCAGTGGAGCCTCAGGGAATGGGGACCAAACCTTATTGGCTCACTAATGTCACTAATTGTTGCAAATTTGTTGTCGATACCCCATATAACAAGCTTTTTGGGGGATTCCTAATTCTAGCACCCTTTTTGACAACTTATTTCCTTTGGAATCAAAGGTGGGTCTATCTGGGATTCTTCTTCCTATGCTCTGATCCTCTTTTGCCCATTCACTGCTTTAGGATTAACGGATTCTCTAGGGTTTTGGTCTTGTAAGGTCCACCCCACCCATCTCGCTTAACCGATTGTATCTCAGACTGTGTCCAGGTATAGGGTTCACCCATCTGGGCTCACCTGGTCCTTAACTTCTCCTGAACGGAGGCTAAAAACGTATTTAGGCTGTCTTGTAGTCCTCAAGTCGGTGAGGTGAATCGGTCAAAGTGCACAGGAGCCGTAGCAGGAGATTCAGCTACTTTCCCTGCATTCTCTGTGGCCTGTGTGCATGCAGCCTTTTGTACAGAGGCTGTTAAATCTGAAAGCCCGTCAGTTATAATTGCCAAAGGTTCCCCTTTTCCTTATGGGTTTAATCCTGAAGGCCAACGTGTTACTTGTGCAGTTATAGAGCAATTTCAGTCATCTGGCACTAGGGCTGAAAGGACTCCCAGGCCATAGTACCCCTCTGCCTCAGATGAATTTAGCAGAACTTGGGCCCCTCCCAACGATACTCACCCTAAATATTCTACTTGCAATTCTGAGGGCTGCCATGGATATATCTCTCGGATCTTGGTTCCTTCCACAGCAAAGTAGCCTGCAGGTGGTTACAGAATGGGTATTTTCAGGGCCTTTTTGTTTCTTCCATTTTAATTGGAGCTCAGCGGTTGAGCTTTTCCCCAGTTCTCAAGGAGGCTCTTGGGTCTAAAGTTCCTTTGTTCCCACTAGAGTCCCAAATAATTGCCCTCCTATGTCTTGGGATCGCAACACCAGCTTTACTTCTGATTCCTCGTATTATTTTTTGTGAGAGGCATTTAGGTTTACAGGAAACCTAGTTTTTCCTGGCATCGTGTCTCTTAATACTCAGTGTCCATTAATCTCAATTTGTACTCCTCTGTCTCTTGTTTCACCTCTTCTGGTTCTCGCAGACCTGTTACCCCACGTCTGTTCTGCAGCATTTGTGGTGACTTATGGTCATCGAGGGCAGGGGGAGAGTGTAATCTTAGATATTTGTATGTCTTTTATGCCCATGTAATTATTTTAATCATTAGTATTATAGTACCATAATTTCATTAAAGTTACAGCTTTAGTTTCCACTCTGCGAGCCTTTCTACGCTTGTTTTCATTTCCCCTTCACCTGAGGGTGGGGCACGGTGATTTTGGGAACCTGGCTGTGTGGCTTTAGTTGCCAAAATTAGTCAAGTCAGAGATAAACTTTGATGATAGACATAGCTGTAGTAAATGAGCACATACCCGTGTTTCTGGTAAGGGTCCGCCTCTCCACTCGATGTTGTCCTTGTAAATGCAAGGCAAATGAGAACTCCGCAGCTGGTCCTATTTATCCCTTTGTGGGGTTTTCCACGCCCCACTCCCAGGTGGTGGGCGGGGAGGCCCAGGGGTTTAAAAGCCTCAGGCCTTTCATCCGGGGTTCATTCAGTTTCTGGTCTTTCTTGAGATCAGTGTTCTTCTCCTTTTTTCAGTTCATTGTAGCCTGTTGAATAGGCTAAGTTGTTTTAGGTTTTTTGGTTTCTTTGGGGTTTTTTTTAGTTTAGAAAAGTAGAGGAGTCTGTTAGGTGCAAGAGTTTTGTGCTGAGTCAAGGCTAAGCAGCACATGTATTAGAAAATACAATTATTTTACGCGGGAGGTGTATGGGTTTTTTTAGGTCAGTAATTTTATATTAGGTGTCCAGCCACGGTAAGATATATTAATAGTTCATACTTTTTTTAGGTATTATATTAGGTGCTTTCTATTTGCTTGGATTTCTTGGCTATGGGGTAACCTGCTGCTGTTACTCAATATCTGTGGAACAATATGTTGTTCCCAGAGGCTTTATGCTTTGTAACGGGCACTCTTCAGATCATAGGAATTGAAAGTCAGCTTACCCTGTCAGACTGTAGCAGGCACCACAGTCTTTAGGATGACAGAAGGTAAGAAGGGCAGTTAAAATGCAGGGAAGGGCTCGGAAGCGCAGCTCGTGAGAAAGGTCACAGAAGGATTGAGAAGCACAAGTACAGGACAGCAGCTGTTAGGAAGGAGCAGGGATTTTTATCTGACAACTCCTGAATCGAGAAGGACTTTCTAACACTCTGGGACTAGGATGCAGTTTAGGAAAGGGAGGCGGGTTCATCAGTTTCTTGAGGATGGCTTTGGCCTCTGAAAGCCGAGTTAAGGGATGAGGCTGGGATGGGGCTTGGCAAAGGAGAGAAGACTGGGAACGGCAGAGAGGAGTTTTAAAGGTAGTGTAGGGAGAAGTGCAACGTAGGAAGAGTCCCCATTGGGTTGGTATAGGGAGCGGGGTTCTCTTCAGCACGACGCAATCAGGTGCAGGGCAGAGCAGTTCCAGCCTGTGTCTGTTGTTTGGCTGTTTGTCTGTCTGCTGTGTCTTAGGGCTTTCTTGGGTCTTTATTGTCTTTGTGATCAAAGGATGCTGCGTGTTCCTCAGGTAACATCCACAGGGATGCTTGTAGTTATTGGCACAGTGCCAGTTGTTTTTCTTGAATCGCATGGTTGAGTCTTAGTTTGGTTTTAGTTTACAGTCATCTCTTGTGGCAGTATTGCTGTCAGTGCCAGCACCCCTGCTCTCCAGTCATTCATCTTTGTGCATCGGGATGTCTTCTCTGTGTTATCTCAGTTTTAGATCTTGAAAACGGGCTTTTTGTGCGTACCTCAGCTCAGTTTTGGCTGTTTCTTGTTTACAAGCCACGACACTTATCTTTGGCCTTGCTATGCAGCCTGCTTACCTTACCCTCGTGGACCTGTAGATCCTCTTGCCAGACCATGCCTCCAGTCCGGGAGTCGTTCTTATCACTGACTTCTCTCATCATTTGAGTTGCACTGTTTAATGTTCTGTGTAGTGTCAGTCTGTGTGTGTGCGGTTCGGCACTGCTCTGCCTGACAGTGTAGAATCAGGGCTAGGTGGAAGAGCGGTAAGAGTATGTAGTTATTAGGATGATATGCCGAGGCCGTTTAGGTGAAGTTGCTCAGTCTTCTTGGATCCAGTACATCTGCAGGTTGCAAGGGAAGTCATTTCAACAGTGTTTTATGGGAGTGTCTGGAGCTACATGGGAGGGGCTGATGAGCAGTAGGAAGCAGAATGACTCTCAAAGGTGTGAAGACCCATACGTACAAGCGTTAAAGTATGGCGCTTTATTTCTATGGCTGGCTGTAGTTGGAATCTAGACAGAGTTCCTAAATGGGAGCGAGAGCACAGGAATTGTTCAGTTATTGATTAGCATCTGATCAATGTATTTGGTTTTGTTTTCAGATGCAAAGAGATGAGCCGGGCACCAAAGGGTGACAGAAGGGAGCGCAGCAATAAGAAGGTGACTCGGCCCACAGTATCGGAGGGAAGATTTGATCGGTGGCCACGTGGGAGCTTGTAGGTTGAGGTTTTGTATTTTGAAGGAGTGAAGCAATGTGTAAAGAAGAATATTGACACCGGAGCCTACTCAAGAAAGGACAGCGACGGTGAGTGGGCCGAAGTAGCAGTTTGCTCGGGAGTTGTGTTGCCTGTGAAGCTATAAGCGTTTTATGCTTTTTCTGTATTACAGGTGACGTGCAAACCTCACCACAGCAGCATGAGGTGATGGAGTCCCGGCAGACGAGCGGTCAAAGCTACAGGGCAGGAGCTGGGGAATCACCGTGGGCAGCGGGTGGTTTTCGGATACTGTCTAAACATGTGCCTTTTTCCTTTAATTGCAGTTGCCACACGCAGTCTCAGAGGCATGAAGTTTTGTGCCTTCAAGCGGTATGAGAAGGGGAGGAGGTTGTCAGCGAGACTGGTGTCTAAGAGCAAGGTCTTATCTCACAGCTCAGGTGGGCATTTATCTTTGTTTTTGCAGATGCTGTTTGGGCTGCCTGTGGAACAGGAGGAGTGTTGGGGATGAACCGAATAATAGTGAGGAGGAGCGTGGTATTGACTTCTCACAAGTGCAAGAGTAGTTTAATTCCTCTTGCCAACTTAAAGTGCCCCAGGTAATGATGGCTGCAGCATCAAACATTCAAGCAGGTGAGCACAATGCCACGGCAGTTTTGCAGAGCAAGGTGTTGTGCAAGGCACTGGCATTGGCCAGCGCGATGCAGAAGGTCGCTGGTGTTTCCATTGTCTCTGATTTTCTTGCAGATGGTGAAGTCCCCGGTGAGGACAGGATCCTCCCAGACAGCCGACGGCGTTGAGCTTTTTCTGTTGGGGACGGCTTCAGACCTCCGGCTCTCTGAAAGCTAAGTTGAGGGAGCAGGGCTGGCACGGGGAAGGGAAGAAGGAAGAAGGTTGTGAATAGCAGGGAGGTGTTGTAAAGGTAGCGTAGGGGAGAGGGCTGTGCAGGAAGGGTCCCCTTGGGGCAGATAGAGAGCGGATTGCTTTTCAGCCTGATGATAGCACATGCCAGGCAGGGCAGTCCCAGCCTGTGTCTGTGTCATTGTGTGGTTTACGTAGTCTGTCTGCTGTGCCTCGGACCTTCCTCAGGTCTCAATCTCCTCTTTGCTTTAAAGACGTGCAGGATGTTACTTGGGCACCATTTGTAGGGTCTTGAATGCCTGTACTCCATCAGTAAGGTGCCAATTGGGTACCGCTTTTCTTGCATGGCAATCTTGGTGTGGATTGGCCGCATCTCTTGGAAGATTCCGATCAGTCTGCCTTTGCAGAGGTCTCGTAGCCTGTGTCAGCGTCTCTGACTAGTCATCCGCTTCCTCGGATCCCCGTTCTGGGAATCTTTGTCTTCAGGCCTTTAAGCAAGACTTCTTACAAATGCATCATCCCATTTGCGACTGCATCTGTCTGTATTGGCCCATGGTCTTCCACTTGTGCAGGGATGCTGTAAATTGTTCCTCGAGGCCTCCTAGCTCTTGTTGCCCAATGACTTCTCTCGTGCAGGAATTGTTCCTTTTGTCTCTGGTGGTTGTCGTAGGTCTTGTGCCCAGTGTCAGTCTGTGTGTGTCTGGGTGGATGGAGCTGCTCTGCCTGTAGCACAGAAACAATAGTCAGTGGAAGAATAATGGTGTTGTCCTATGGTTTATATGTCTACAGACTTAGAGTTTGAAGGGCTGTTTGGTCCGTTACAGACCAAGTAGCTGTACACATAGCAGATGGAGAGAGTAATTTCCTTGGGGTTATGCAGCCACTGAAGGGCTGACCACAATTGCCTGGGAGAAGCCACTTCGAGTGATAGTAGAGCAGTTTATATCCCTGGGGCCTTATAGCTGGTACATTTGGGTGTTATTGTTTGATTTCAGTGGGGTTTGCCTATTTTTCTGTCTGTAGTGTGAAATAGAGGTGATGTTCCTAAATGGCAGGAAGATGTCTGGAATTGTTAAACCATCACACGGCATCGTGGCAACTTGTCTGATGTTTGTTCAGATCGAGAGGGAGGAGCTGCACACCAGAGGCTGATGACAGGAGAAGCGAGAAGAGCTTTGTAGCAAGGTGGGCTGGCTGCGGTGCAGGTGGGAATATGTGACTGGCACTTATATACAAGCTAATGTGTTTTTTTGTTTTTACTGTGAAGGCCGCACAGCCCTGAGCAAAGCAGAATGTGGAAATGTCAGCTGACTCAGGCAAGAAGAGCGATGGTGAGTTACCTGGAGTAGCGGTTACTGTTTAGGAGTCTTATCGTCCATGAAGTTACAAGGATCCCTTGGTGTTTGTGTATTACAGGTGATGTGGAAGTCTCAACCCGGCAGTGTGAGATGACGGAGGCCCGAGAGGCTGAATGAAAAGGTAAGGGAGGAGGAGCTGGGGAATCGCTGTGGGTGGCCTGTGCTTTTGGGTGCTACCTGAGCATTAATCTGCGGCTTTAATTGCAGGTGCTGCATGGCTCCGAGGGGTGCAGCTTCGTGCCTATGAGTGTTCTGAGAAGGTGACTAGGTTGGTGGTGGGTTGGTGTTGAAGAGCAAAACATTGTCCGGCAACTTTGCCGAGCATTTGCCTTTAATTTTGCAGGTGCCATATGGGCCACCTTTGGAAGGGGAAGTGTGTTTGTGGTGAGCTGGGTAGTAGAGCGAAGGAGTGTGGGATTCATTTCCCACCTGCACAAGGGTAAATTTTAGGTCTATTGTTCCCTCAGGCACCCTGGGTTGGGCAATGACAACTGCAGTATCTGAGCAGGTGGGCGAAAGGCTGTGGCAGTTCTGCAGAGCAAGTTGTCATCTGAGACACTGGCATTGGCCAGCACGTTGCAGACTAGCAGAGTTTGTGTCCTGTCTGGTTTTCTTGCAGATGGTGAAGAGGTCTCCTGTGAGGACAGGATACTCTTAGACAGCTGATGTGTGTTGAGGTTTTCCTGTCAAGGATGGCTTCAGACCTCTGGCTCTCTGAAAGCTAAGTTGAGGGAACAGGGCTGGAATGTGGCTGGGAAGAGGAAAGAAAGTTGTGAATAGAAAGGAAGGGTTTAAAAGGTCTGTGGTGGAGGGGGCTGTGCAGGAAGGGTCCCCTTGGGGCAGATAGACAGCAGATTGATTTTTCAGTCCAAATATAGCACGGGCAGGGCAGTCCCAGCCTGTATCTGCTTTGTCGTGTGGTTTGTGTAGTCTGTCTGTGTCTAGGGCCTTCCTCGGATCTTGATCTCCTCTGCTTTAAAGGCATGCAGCATGTGCCTCAGTCACCATCGGTAGCGTCTTCATGCCTGTACTCATCAGTAGAGTGCCCACTGGGTGCCACTTTTCTTGCATGGCAATCTTAAAGTGTGCATCCGTGTCTTCTCTTGGAAGTTTCTAGTTGGTCATCTTCTGTGGTGGCATTGTTGCCCAAGTAGGCATCCCTGCCAGTTACTCCATCATTGTCTCGGATGCCCCTTCTGGGACTCACTTCCATGCATCCTCTACGTCTTTAGGCCATTAAGTGATGCTTCTTTCATGTGCATCCTCCCAGTTGCGGCCACATCTCCCTGTAATGGGACACGGTCTTCACTTTTCTGTGGCTGCTGTAGATTCTTCCTTACAGCCCCTTCGATCTCGTTGCCCGATGGCATCTCTGGAGTGGGAGTTGTTCTTACAGAGTTTTGTCTCTGGTTGTTGTGTCATTGGTCTCATGTGCAGTGTCGGTCTGTCCGTGTCTGTGTGCGGTTGGAGCTGCTCTGCCCCAGGCATAGAAGGAATGGAATTGGCTAGAAGAATAAGAGTAAGATTCTATGCCTTCTAAGTTGATAAGCCCAGGCCTTGTAGGCAAAGGCCGTAGGGTCCATTCCAGAACCAGCAGCCATACAATAAGCAGGTGGTGGGAGTATGTAGGGTTATTTAGATGTAGAGAGGATGAGCAAAGGTGTTTGTGATAAAGTGCTTGAGTGAGGAAAGGGGAACAGTTCAAATTCCAAGGCTGTTACCGCTGGTACGCATGGGGCATAGCGGTTGGGTTGGGTCTTCTTCTGCCTTGCCGTAGTGTATAACAGAGATGGTGTTCCCACATGGAAATGAGATGCTCAGAGTTGTTAAGGTATCGCTGAGCATCAGGGAGACCTGTTTGTTTGTTGATGTGTTTTTCAGATGCAGAGGAAGGAGCTGCGCAGGAAACACTGATGATGGAGAGGTGGGTACAGTGCCATAGCAAGGTGGGTCGGCTGTACTGTCGGTGTGAAGATGTGACTGGATAACTAAGTTTAGGTTGGGTTTTTCTCCTACTTTGAAGGTGCAGAGCAATGAGTGAAATGGAATTCCGGCACCAGAGCTGACTCGGCCAAGGAGAGCAAGGGTGAGTTACCCGAAGCAGTGGTTATTGTTGAGATGGTGGTATCGGTGAACACTAAAAGCATCCTTGCTGTTTGTATTGCAGGTGCTGTGCAAGACTCAACACGGCAGCACGAGACGATGGCGCCTGAGTGGGCGAGCAGTCAAGATAGTGGGGTGTGAAATAGGAATTGCTGAGGGCAGCCGGTGCTTTTGGGTAGAATGTGAGCGTGTTGTAGCCTTTGATTTTTGCAGGTGCTGCACGGAGCCTCAGAGGGGCGACCCCACACGCCTGCAGGCGGTCTGAGAAGGTGAGCAGGCTGTCATCTGAATCGGTGTCTAGAAGAAAAAAGGATGATATGGCAACTCAGTTGAGATTTACCTTTTGGTTTTGCAGGTACCATTTGGGCCACCTTTGGAACGGGAAGAACGCTTGAGGTGAGCTGGGTCGCAGTGAGAACGAGCGTGGGACTGATTTTTCATAAGCCCAATGGTAACTTTGTCTCTTGGTTACTTTAGGTGCCCCAGGTGACCACGGCTGCAGTGTCTGTTTGAATCAGCATGGACCAGGTGAGCAGAAGCCCACGGCAGGTTTGTAGCGGGGCTGTGCCTCATACAAGATGTTGGCACTGAGCAGTGCGATGCTGTCTGTAAGCTCCGCTTTTGTTTGGTATTTGGTCCTCTTGCAGGTGGTGAAGAGGAGGGTGGTGACTGCAGATTTGTCCCAGACAGCCGATGCCATTTGAGCTTCTCCTGCCAGGGATGGTTTCAGGCCCTTGGCCCTCTGAAAGCTAAGTCGAGGGACAGGGATGGGCTGGGTTGGGAAGAAAGGAGAGGATGGGAAGGGCAGGGAGGGGTTTTAAAGGTACAGAGGAGAGGGCTGTGCAGGAGCTGTTCCCTTTGGGCAGGTTCAGGCAGAGGGGATTACTTCTCAGCCCAAGGCTATCACATGCCGGCAGGGCAGTTCCAGCTGGTGTCTGCATTTTTGTGTGGTTCACATAGTCTGTCTGTGTCTTGGATCTTTTGCAGATCTTGATGTACTCTTTGTGCTGTGGGAGGCACATCTCATGTGCTCCATGTGCCATTTCTTGGGTATCAAATGCCCATTCTTATTGCCATTAGTGCTGTTCTGGCATGACAGTATTAAAGTGTGAATTGGTCTCATCTCTTGGAAGCTTCCAATCAGTCTGCATTTGCAGAGGCCTTGTATTCCACATCAGCATCTCTGATCAGTCCTCTGCTTCCTTGGATCCCCATTCTGGGACTCGCTTCCATTCATACTCAATGTCCTCAGGCCTTTAAGCGAGGCTTCTTGCACGTGCATCCTCCCAGTTGTGGCTGTGTCTCTAATGGCCCATGGTCTTCTGCTTTTCCAGTCCTGCCATAGAATCTTCCTCGCAGCCCTTGAGGTCTAGTTGCCTGATGGCGTCTCTGGCACGGGAGTTGTTCTTACGGAGTCTCCTTTTGTCTCTGGTTGTTGTGTCACCAGTCTCGTGTGCAGTGTCAGTCTGTGTGGTTGGAGCTGCGCTGCCTGTAGCACAGGAGCGGTAGTCAGCAGAAGAATAATGGTGTTGTCCTACAGTTTACATGTCTTTTAGGTGTAGAGTTTGAAGTACAGGGCTGTTTTGGTCTGTTATAGAACACGGAGCTGTTTATGCAGGAGATGGAGAGAGTCCTTGCCTTGGGGTTACGGAGCTGTAAGGAATGAGCTCGGCTGCTTGGGAGAAGCCACTTGAGCAACAGTAGATAGTGTAAATTCCTGGAGTGTTGTATTAGCTGTGTGTGGGTGTTGGGTATGATTTCAGTGGGGTTTGTGCTGTATGCCTGTAGTGTGAAACAGATGATGTTCCTAAATGGAAACACAATGTCTGGAATTGTTCAGCTGTCACACAGCATTGTGGTGACTTGTCTGATTGTTGTTTCTTCAGATGGAGAGGGAGGAGCTGCACGCCAGGGGCTGACAATGGGAGAGTTGGGAAGAGCTTCCTGGCAAGGTGTGCTGGCTGCGGTGTGGGTGGGAACTTGGGACTGGTGGGTGTGGGTGGGGGTGTGTGTGTGTAGGACCAGCTAACAGGTTCCTTTCTCTCTGCTTTGAAGGTGCAGAGCCCTGAGCAAAGCAGAACATGGACACTGCAGCCGAGTCAGGCCAGGAGAGCGATGGTGAATTGCCTGAAGTAGCGGTTGTTGTTTAGGTGTCTCATAGTACACAAGTTACAAGCATCCCATGCTGTTTGTGTGTTACAGGTGATGCACAAGCCTCCACCTGGCAGCATGATGTGACAGA
This sequence comes from Neomorphus geoffroyi, assembly GCA_033558235.1. Classification (NCBI taxonomy): domain Eukaryota; kingdom Metazoa; phylum Chordata; class Aves; order Cuculiformes; family Neomorphidae; genus Neomorphus; species Neomorphus geoffroyi. The sequence continues at coordinate 29,731 of JAUMJM010000250.1, read as the reverse complement.
GGCTGAGAGACTGAGTGGTACAGGTAAGGGAGGAGGAGATGGGGGATCCCTGTGGGCGGCTGTGCTTTTGGGTGCTACCTGATCATGTATCTTTGGCTTTAATTGCAGGTGCTGCCTGGCTCTGAGGGGCCTAGCTTGGTGCCTACAAGTGTTCTGAGAAGGTGAGGAGGTTGTTGCTGGGTTGGTGTTGAAGAGCAAAATATTGTCCGGCAACTTTGCCTTGGATTTTGCAGGTGCCGCCTTTGGAAGTGGAAGGGTGTTTGAGGTGAGCTGGGTAGTTGGTAGAGGGAGCGTGGGGTTCATTTCTCACCTGCACAACACTGAATTTTGTGTCTCCTGTCACTTCAGGTTCCCTGGGTGATGACAGCTACAGTATCTGCTGTTGGACTTAGCTTGGAGCAGGTGAGTGGAAGGCTGGAGCGTTTCTGCACACAGGTGTGTGTCGTGCAAGGCAGTGGCATCAGCCAGCACCATGCAGACGGTTGGCAGCGTCTTAGTTTCCCGTTTGGTTTTCTTGCAGATGGTCAAGAGGTCCCCAGTGAGGGCAGGATCCTGCCAGACAGCTGTCGACATTAAGCTTTTTCCCTCGGGGACGGCTTCAGACCTCTGGCTCTCTGAAAGCTAAGTTGAGGGAGCAGGGCTGGGACGGGGATGGGAAGAAAGTTGTGAATAGAAGGGAGGTGTTTTAAAGGTAGTGTAGGGGAGAGGGCTGTGCAGGAAGGGTCCCCTTGGGGCAGGTAGAGAGAGGCTTGATTTTCAGCCCAACGCTAGCGTGTGCCAGGCAGGACAGTTCCAACATGTGTCTGTGTCGTTGTGTGGTTTATGTAGTCTGTCTGCTGTGTCTCGGACCTTCCTTGGGTCTCGATCTCTCTCTTCTTTACTTGAAAGGCACGCAGGATGTGCCTCAGGCATCATCTGTAGGGTCTCCAATGCCTGTACTCCTCAGTACAGCACCAGTTGGGCACCGCTTCTTTTGGGTGTCGATCTTAAAGCGCGCATCGGTTTCATCTCTTGGAAGTTTCTGGTCGGTCATCTTTTGGGTAGCATTGCAGCCCACGTCAGCATCCCTGATGATCAGTATCTTGTTGTCTTGGTTCCCTGTTCTGGACTCGCTTCCGCACATCCTCAATGTCTTTAGGTCTTTAAGCGAGGCTTCTTGCACATGCATCTTCCTGTTGCGGCCGCATCTCTTTGTAATGGCCCACGGTCTCGTGCTTTTCCAGGGCTGCCGTAGCTTCTTCTTTGCAGCCCCCTAAGTCTTGTTGCCCGACGGCATCTTTGGCGAGGGAGTCGTTCTTCTTACAGAGTTTCCTTTTGTCTCTTGTGTTGTCGGTCCGTGTGCCGTGTCAGTCTGTGCGTGTCTGTGTGGTTGGAGCTGCTCTGCCTGTAGCACAGGAGCGGTGGTGTTGGTCCTACAATTTATATGTCTGTAGATTTAGAGTTTGAAGGCCAGGGCTGTCAGGTGCATTACAAACACGGAGCCGTACATGGAGTAGACAGAGGTGTCACGTCCTTGGGGTCATGCAGCCGCAGAGGGGGTGACCGCAGCTGCCTGGGAGAAGCCACTTGAGGGATAGTAGAGCAGTTGATATTCTTGGGGTGTTCTATCTGATGTGCGTGGGTGTCGGGGTTTGATTTCAGTGGGGTTTGCCTCTTGTTCTGTCTGGCTGTAGTGTGAAACCAATGATGCTCCTCAATGGAAACAAGGTGTCTGGAATTGTTCAGCCATCACATGGCCTCGTGGTGACTTGTCTGATGTTGTTTCTTCAGATGGAGAGGGAGAAGCTGCACGCCAGAGGTTGATGATGGGAGAGTCGGGAAGAGCTTCCTAGCAAAGTGTGCTGGCTGCGGTGCAGGTGGGAATGTGTGACTGGTGTCTGTAGGACCACCTAACGGGTTCCTATTTCTCCATTTTGAAGGTGCAGAGCCCTGAGCAAAGCAGAATGTGGACACCACAGCTGAGTCGAGCAAGAAGAGCGATGGTGAGTTACCTGAAGCAACAGTTATGTGTAGGTCTCTCAAAGTTCACAAGTCACAAGCATCCCTTGCTGTTTGTGTATTATAGGTGATGCACAAGCCTCCACCTGGCAGTGTGAGGTGACAGAGGCTGAGAGACTGAGCGGTACAGGTAAGGGAGGAGGAGTTGCGGGTTCCCTGTGGGTGGCTGTGCTTTTGGGTGCTACCTGATCATGTATCTTTGGGTTTAATTGCAGGTGCTGCATGGCTCAGAGAAGGATAAGCTTTGTGTCTATGAGCAATCTGAGAAGATGAGGAGGCTGTTGATGGGTTTGGGGTGTAAGGGCAAAGACTAATCTGGCAACTCGGTTGAGTGTTTGCCTTTGATTTTGCAGGTTCCATCTGGTCTGCCTTTGGAATGGGAAGGGTGTTTGAGGTGAGCTGGGCAGTAGGGTGAGGGAGCGTGGGGTTCATTTCTCACCTGCACAACACTGAATTTTGTGTCTCTTGTCACTTCAGGTTCCCTAGGCGATTACAGCTGCAGTATCTGCTGTTGGACTCAGCTCGGAACAGGTGAGCGGAAGGTTGTGGTATTTTCACACACAGGTGCGTGTCCTGCCAGGCAGCGGCATCGGCCAGCGCCATGCAGATGGTTGGCAGTGTCTTAGTTTCCCGTTTGGTTTTCTTGCAGATGGTCAAGAGGTCCCCGGTGAGGGCAGGATCCTGCCAGACAGCTGTCGACATTAAGCTTTTTCCCTCGGGGACGGCTTCAGACCTCTGGCTCTCTGAAAGCTAAGTTGAGGGAGCAGGGCTGGGACGGGGATGGGAAGAAGGTCGTGAATAGAAGGGAGGTGTTTTAAAGGTAGCGTAGGGGAGAGGGCTGTGCAGGAAGGGTCCCCTTGGGGCAGGTAGAGAGAGGCTTGATTTTCAGCCCAACGCTAGCGTGTGCCAGGCAGGACAGTTCCAACATGTGTCTGTGTCGTTGTGTGGTTTATGTAGTCTGTCTGCTGTGTCTCGGACCTTCCTTGGGTCTCGATCTCTCTCTTCTTTACTTGAAAGGCACGCAGGATGTGCCTCAGGCATCATCTGTAGGGTCTCCAATGCCTGTACTCCTCAGTACAGTACCAGTTGGGCACCGCTTCTTTTGGGTGTCGATCTTAAAGCGCGCATCGGTTTCATCTCTTGGAAGTTTCTGGTCGGTCATCTTTTGGGTAGCATTGCAGCCCACGTCAGCATCCCTGATGATCAGTATCTTGTTGTCTTGGTTCCCTGTTCTGGACTCGCTTCCGCACATCCTCAATGTCTTTAGGTCTTTAAGCGAGGCTTCTTGCACGTGCATCTTCCTGTTGCGGCCGCATCTCTTTGTAATGGCCCACGGTCTCGTGCTTTTCCAGGGCTGCCGTAGCTTCTTCTTTGCAGCCCCCTAAGTCTTGTTGCCCGACGGCATCTTTGGCGAGGGAGTCGTTCTTCTTACAGAGTTTCCTTTTGTCTCTTGTGTTGTCGGTCCGTGTGCCGTGTCAGTCTGTGCGTGTCTGTGTGGTTGGGGCTGCTCTGCCTGTAGCACAGGAGCGGTGGTGTTGGTCCTACAATTTATATGTCTGTAGATTTAGAGTTTGAAGGCCAGGGCTGTCAGGTGCATTACAGAACACGGAGCCGTACATGGAGTAGACAGAGGTGTCACGTCCTTGGGGTCATGCAGCCACAGAGGGGGTGACCACGGCTGCCTGGGAGAAGCCACTTGAGGGATAGTAGAGCAGCTGATATTCTTGGGGTGTTCTATCTGATGTGCGTGGGTGTCGGGGTTTGATTTCTAGTGGGGTTTACCTCTTCTGTCTGACTGTAGTGTGAAACCGATGATGTTCCTCAATGGAAACAAGGTGTCTGGAATTGCTAAGCTCTGAGTGTGAGGGTGACTTGTTTGCTCTTGTGTTTTTCAGATGCAGAGGGACCAGCTGCGTGCAGAAGGGTGATGCAGAGCTGGGCAGGTGTGTCCTGCCTGCATGCCAGCAAGCATGTTCTGTAGTGCCATTCAACCAGTGAGCGTGTTATGTTGTGTGACATCATGGCAGCGAGTGTGTTACCATGCCAGTGACAATGTTGTTATGTTATGGGTCATGTTCTGCTATGTTATGCCATGCCAGTGACCATGTTATGGGTTGTGTTATGGGTCATGTTCTGCTCTGTTATGCCATGCCAGCGAGCATGTTATGGGTCATGTTATGGGTCACATTCATGCTATGTTATGCCATGTCAGTGGGCATGTTATGGGTCATGTTATGGGTCACGTTCATGCTATGTTATGCCATGCCAGTGGGCATGTTATGGGTTATGTTCTATGTTATGCCATGCCCGTGGGCATGTTATGTTATGGGTCATGTTCTGCTCTGTTATAGCATGCCAGTGAGCATGTTATGGGTTATATTATGGATAATGTTCTATGTTATGCCATGCCAGTGACCATGTTTATGCTATGGGTCACATTGATGCTATCTTATACCATGCAAGCGATCATGTTATGGGTCTTGGGGGACAGGGAGGTGTCTTCATTTCCCTTTGTTTCCTTTGAGGTTGTAGGTGCAGTGGAGTTGTCTGTATTTCAAGCAATAAAAAAAAAGTAGGAAAAAAAAAACAAAACAGGTTAGGGGATTAGTGTTTTCCCTGCTGGACTTCCCCCCTGCCCCCCACCCTGGCTGGTCTGCAAGTTGATGTTCATCACCAAGGGTCGGATGCAGGCTGAGTTTGGCTGGGCATTTTGGAGGCAGGGTCAATTTTTGTAGGCCTTGGGGTCACTGTTAAGGAGGAGCCCTGTGGGGCGGTGTGTGGCAGAATGTGTGGGCTTAGAGTGAGGTTTGTTCTTCAGCAGTGGGGATTTGCTTGAGGGGGTGAAGTTTGGGGTGTGATTAGCTTTGTATGCAGATTGGCTCAGAGTGAGGGTTGGGTGTGTGGTGGGGCTGTGAGTGGGGGTGTTGAGGTTGGGGGTTTGATGTACTAATGGTTTTGCTTTTCAGGTCATTTCTAAACATTAAAATAGAATAAAAAAACCCCAGTCGGGGGATTTTTTTTTTTTCCCCCGACTGGGTTTTTTTTTCCCCGGTCCCGGCCGGTCTGTGAGGCGATGTTCATCGCCAAGGTTTGGGTGCAGACCGAACCAGGACCGGGGTTTTTGCAGGCAGGGCCAATTACTGTGGGTTCCGGGAACACTGTTCCTGGTGAGCCCAGTGTGGGGTTTGGGCAGTATGGATTGGGCTGAGCGTGAGGGTTGGTGGCGGGGGGGGGGGGGGGGGTGTGCACTCTGAGTGGGGGTGTTGAGGTTGGGGGGGTTGATGGACTAATGGTTTTGCCTTTCAGGTCATTTTTAAGCATTAAAATAGAATAAAAAAACCCCAGTCGGGGGATTTTTTTTTTTTTCCCCCGACTGGGTTTTTTTTTCCCCGGTCCCGGCTGGTCTGTGAGGCGATGTTCATCGCCAAGGTTTGGGTGCAGACTGATCCAGGACCGAGGTTTTTACAGGCAGGGCCAATTATTGTGGGTCCTGGGAACACTGTTCCTGGTGAGCCCAGTGTGGGGTTTGGGCAGTATGGGTTGGGCTCAGTGTGAGGGTTGGGTGTGTGGTGGGGGGTTTGATGTACTAATGGTTTTGCCTTTCAGGTCATTTCTAAACATTAAAATAGAATAAAAAAACCCCAGTCGGGGGATTTTTTTTTTTTTTTTCCCCCCGACTGGGTTTTTTTTCCCCGGTCCTGGCCGGTCTGCGAGGCGATGTTCATGGCCAAGGTTTGGGTGCAGACTGATCTGGGAGTGGGGTTTTTTGCAGGCAGGGCCAATTTTGTGGGTCATGGGAATGCTGTTCCTGTGGAGCCTGGTGAGGGGGTTTGGATGGTAATGGTTGGGCTTGGTGTGAGGGTTGTCTGTGTGGTGGGGCTCTGTGTGGGGGTTGAGGTGTGGGGGGTGTGCTTAGCTTTGGTGTTGTACTAATGGTTTTGCTTTTCAGGTCATTTTTAAATATTAAAATAGGAAAAAAAAACCCAGTTGGGGGAAATTTTTTTTTTCTCTCCCCCTGACTGGGTGGTTTTTTCCCTGGTCCTGGCCAGTCTGTGAGGTGATGTTCATCACCAAGGTTTGTGCGCAGACCAAGCAGGGACTGGGGTTTTTGCAGGCAGGGCCAGTTTTTGGGGGTCATGGGAAGGGTGTTCCTGGGGACTCCTATTGCAGTGTGGAATGGAGATAAGAAAAAGGGTGCTGGATCAATGTGTTAGCTGTAAATAATTTGTTTGGAACACAGGGAAGTTAACATGTTAAAGAGGAGGGTGCCTTCATTACTTTGATGTTATGACTGTTTATTCACATCTGTAAGTAGTGGTTGATACTAAAGTATTGTTTTTGGTTCAAAGTCTTTATTTAGTACTTTGATTTGTTGCGCTTCGGGACGGCCGGCGGGGGCGCTGCGGAGCTTCAGATCAAATCACAGACTGTGAGTCCACCTGCCCAAGTCAGAGGTAATGGAGTATTGGCCAGTGGTGTTTAGCACTGTCTGGCAAAGTTGGTATCAGCACTGTCAGACAGTCTAACTGTACCTTTGGTTGTGTTGTGTTCAATGTAAGCATTATGAGAGCTATGTGGGTTCCTGTGCAAAGGTGACTCAATAAAGAAATAATAAAATCTCAGCAATGAAATAGAATTTCCATAGGGTTTGAATAAAGATGTTTATTTCTCTCTGAGGTGCTCTTGATTAAGTTTGCGCCGTTGTTGTGTGATCTTCATTTTGCGCCGTTGTTGTGTGCCTCTCTTAGTCTGCTCCCCGTGCCTCTCTTTTAGTCTCGTGTCAATTAGGGGAAAATGGGAAAGAAAAAAATTTTCCTCCCAGTGTCCCTTAAAAACTTATTATTTTTATTCTTTTAATGACACTATATAAATTACTATTCTTAATAAATACACACAGCTCTACTACCACCTGAACTCATTAAATACATAATTAAACAATTAACCAATTAATTATGCAAATTGGGTAAAATTTTTTCACCACAACCTGAACAAAACTAAACCCACAACAAAACTGCTATACACAAATACAACGCAAACAAAAATAGACACCAAATTAAAACAAAACACAACCCCCCAAAAAATAACCCAAACCTACACTACAACAAAAATCCCAACAACACAAAATAAAACACAAAAACGAAAAAAATTCCAAAAACAAATGACAAGGACCAAAGATAAATAAAAACAAACCACATTCCACCTCCACAAACAAACAAAAAAAACCCATCCCAAT
>JAUMJM010000250.1:0-10000 GCA_033558235.1 Neomorphus geoffroyi | reverse complement strand
TAGGGTTAGGGTTAGGGTTAGGGTTAGGGTTAGGGTTAGGGTTAGGGTTAGGGTTAGGGTTAGGGTTAGGGTTAGGGTTAGGGTTAGGGTTAGGGTTAGGGTTAGGGTTAGGGTTAGGGTTAGGGTTAGGGTTAGGGTTAGGGTTAGGGTTAGGGTTAGGGTTAGGGTTAGGGTTAGGGTTAGGGTTAGGGTTAGGGTTAGGGTTAGGGTTAGGGTTAGGGTTAGGGTTAGGGTTAGGGTTAGGGTTAGGGTTAGGGTTAGGGTTAGGGTTAGGGTTAGGGTTAGGGTTAGGGTTAGGGTTAGGGTTAGGGTTAGGGTTAGGGTTAGGGTTAGGGTTAGGGTTAGGGTTAGGGTTAGGGTTAGGGTTAGGGTTAGGGTTAGGGTTAGGGTTAGGGTTAGGGTTAGGGTTAGGGTTAGGGTTAGGGTTAGGGTTAGGGTTAGGGTTAGGGTTAGGGTTAGGGTTAGGGTTAGGGTTAGGGTTAGGGTTAGGGTTAGGGTTAGGGTTAGGGTTAGGGTTAGGGTTAGGGTTAGGGTTAGGGTTAGGGTTAGGGTTAGGGTTAGGGTTAGGGTTAGGGTTAGGGTTAGGGTTAGGGTTAGGGTTAGGGTTAGGGTTAGGGTTAGGGTTAGGGTTAGGGTTAGGGTTAGGGTTAGGGTTAGGGTTAGGGTTAGGGTTAGGGTTAGGGTTAGGGTTAGGGTTAGGGTTAGGGTTAGGGTTAGGGTTAGGGTTAGGGTTAGGGTTAGGGTTAGGGTTAGGGTTAGGGTTAGGGTTAGGGTTAGGGTTAGGGTTAGGGTTAGGGTTAGGGTTAGGGTTAGGGTTAGGGTTAGGGTTAGGGTTAGGGTTAGGGTTAGGGTTAGGGTTAGGGTTAGGGTTAGGGTTAGGGTTAGGGTTAGGGTTAGGGTTAGGGTTAGGGTTAGGGTTAGGGTTAGGGTTAGGGTTAGGGTTAGGGTTAGGGTTAGGGTTAGGGTTAGGGTTAGGGTTAGGGTTAGGGTTAGGGTTAGGGTTAGGGTTAGGGTTAGGGTTAGGGTTAGGGTTAGGGTTAGGGTTAGGGTTAGGGTTAGGGTTAGGGTTAGGGTTAGGGTTAGGGTTAGGGTTAGGGTTAGGGTTAGGGTTAGGGTTAGGGTTAGGGTTAGGGTTAGGGTTAGGGTTAGGGTTAGGGTTAGGGTTAGGGTTAGGGTTAGGGTTAGGGTTAGGGTTAGGGTTAGGGTTAGGGTTAGGGTTAGGGTTAGGGTTAGGGTTAGGGTTAGGGTTAGGGTTAGGGTTAGGGTTAGGGTTAGGGTTAGGGTTAGGGTTAGGGTTAGGGTTAGGGTTAGGGTTAGGGTTAGGGTTAGGGTTAGGGTTAGGGTTAGGGTTAGGGTTAGGGTTAGGGTTAGGGTTAGGGTTAGGGTTAGGGTTAGGGTTAGGGTTAGGGTTAGGGTTAGGGTTAGGGTTAGGGTTAGGGTTAGGGTTAGGGTTAGGGTTAGGGTTAGGGTTAGGGTTAGGGTTAGGGTTAGGGTTAGGGTTAGGGTTAGGGTTAGGGTTAGGGTTAGGGTTAGGGTTAGGGTTAGGGTTAGGGTTAGGGTTAGGGTTAGGGTTAGGGTTAGGGTTAGGGTTAGGGTTAGGGTTAGGGTTAGGGTTAGGGTTAGGGTTAGGGTTAGGGTTAGGGTTAGGGTTAGGGTTAGGGTTAGGGTTAGGGTTAGGGTTAGGGTTAGGGTTAGGGTTAGGGTTAGGGTTAGGGTTAGGGTTAGGGTTAGGGTTAGGGTTAGGGTTAGGGTTAGGGTTAGGGTTAGGGTTAGGGTTAGGGTTAGGGTTAGGGTTAGGGTTAGGGTTAGGGTTAGGGTTAGGGTTAGGGTTAGGGTTAGGGTTAGGGTTAGGGTTAGGGTTAGGGTTAGGGTTAGGGTTAGGGTTAGGGTTAGGGTTAGGGTTAGGGTTAGGGTTAGGGTTAGGGTTAGGGTTAGGGTTAGGGTTAGGGTTAGGGTTAGGGTTAGGGTTAGGGTTAGGGTTAGGGTTAGGGTTAGGGTTAGGGTTAGGGTTAGGGTTAGGGTTAGGGTTAGGGTTAGGGTTAGGGTTAGGGTTAGGGTTAGGGTTAGGGTTAGGGTTAGGGTTAGGGTTAGGGTTAGGGTTAGGGTTAGGGTTAGGGTTAGGGTTAGGGTTAGGGTTAGGGTTAGGGTTAGGGTTAGGGTTAGGGTTAGGGTTAGGGTTAGGGTTAGGGTTAGGGTTAGGGTTAGGGTTAGGGTTAGGGTTAGGGTTAGGGTTAGGGTTAGGGTTAGGGTTAGGGTTAGGGTTAGGGTTAGGGTTAGGGTTAGGGTTAGGGTTAGGGTTAGGGTTAGGGTTAGGGTTAGGGTTAGGGTTAGGGTTAGGGTTAGGGTTAGGGTTAGGGTTAGGGTTAGGGTTAGGGTTAGGGTTAGGGTTAGGGTTAGGGTTAGGGTTAGGGTTAGGGTTAGGGTTAGGGTTAGGGTTAGGGTTAGGGTTAGGGTTAGGGTTAGGGTTAGGGTTAGGGTTAGGGTTAGGGTTAGGGTTAGGGTTAGGGTTAGGGTTAGGGTTAGGGTTAGGGTTAGGGTTAGGGTTAGGGTTAGGGTTAGGGTTAGGGTTAGGGTTAGGGTTAGGGTTAGGGTTAGGGTTAGGGTTAGGGTTAGGGTTAGGGTTAGGGTTAGGGTTAGGGTTAGGGTTAGGGTTAGGGTTAGGGTTAGGGTTAGGGTTAGGGTTAGGGTTAGGGTTAGGGTTAGGGTTAGGGTTAGGGTTAGGGTTAGGGTTAGGGTTAGGGTTAGGGTTAGGGTTAGGGTTAGGGTTAGGGTTAGGGTTAGGGTTAGGGTTAGGGTTAGGGTTAGGGTTAGGGTTAGGGTTAGGGTTAGGGTTAGGGTTAGGGTTAGGGTTAGGGTTAGGGTTAGGGTTAGGGTTAGGGTTAGGGTTAGGGTTAGGGTTAGGGTTAGGGTTAGGGTTAGGGTTAGGGTTAGGGTTAGGGTTAGGGTTAGGGTTAGGGTTAGGGTTAGGGTTAGGGTTAGGGTTAGGGTTAGGGTTAGGGTTAGGGTTAGGGTTAGGGTTAGGGTTAGGGTTAGGGTTAGGGTTAGGGTTAGGGTTAGGGTTAGGGTTAGGGTTAGGGTTAGGGTTAGGGTTAGGGTTAGGGTTAGGGTTAGGGTTAGGGTTAGGGTTAGGGTTAGGGTTAGGGTTAGGGTTAGGGTTAGGGTTAGGGTTAGGGTTAGGGTTAGGGTTAGGGTTAGGGTTAGGGTTAGGGTTAGGGTTAGGGTTAGGGTTAGGGTTAGGGTTAGGGTTAGGGTTAGGGTTAGGGTTAGGGTTAGGGTTAGGGTTAGGGTTAGGGTTAGGGTTAGGGTTAGGGTTAGGGTTAGGGTTAGGGTTAGGGTTAGGGTTAGGGTTAGGGTTAGGGTTAGGGTTAGGGTTAGGGTTAGGGTTAGGGTTAGGGTTAGGGTTAGGGTTAGGGTTAGGGTTAGGGTTAGGGTTAGGGTTAGGGTTAGGGTTAGGGTTAGGGTTAGGGTTAGGGTTAGGGTTAGGGTTAGGGTTAGGGTTAGGGTTAGGGTTAGGGTTAGGGTTAGGGTTAGGGTTAGGGTTAGGGTTAGGGTTAGGGTTAGGGTTAGGGTTAGGGTTAGGGTTAGGGTTAGGGTTAGGGTTAGGGTTAGGGTTAGGGTTAGGGTTAGGGTTAGGGTTAGGGTTAGGGTTAGGGTTAGGGTTAGGGTTAGGGTTAGGGTTAGGGTTAGGGTTAGGGTTAGGGTTAGGGTTAGGGTTAGGGTTAGGGTTAGGGTTAGGGTTAGGGTTAGGGTTAGGGTTAGGGTTAGGGTTAGGGTTAGGGTTAGGGTTAGGGTTAGGGTTAGGGTTAGGGTTAGGGTTAGGGTTAGGGTTAGGGTTAGGGTTAGGGTTAGGGTTAGGGTTAGGGTTAGGGTTAGGGTTAGGGTTAGGGTTAGGGTTAGGGTTAGGGTTAGGGTTAGGGTTAGGGTTAGGGTTAGGGTTAGGGTTAGGGTTAGGGTTAGGGTTAGGGTTAGGGTTAGGGTTAGGGTTAGGGTTAGGGTTAGGGTTAGGGTTAGGGTTAGGGTTAGGGTTAGGGTTAGGGTTAGGGTTAGGGTTAGGGTTAGGGTTAGGGTTAGGGTTAGGGTTAGGGTTAGGGTTAGGGTTAGGGTTAGGGTTAGGGTTAGGGTTAGGGTTAGGGTTAGGGTTAGGGTTAGGGTTAGGGTTAGGGTTAGGGTTAGGGTTAGGGTTAGGGTTAGGGTTAGGGTTAGGGTTAGGGTTAGGGTTAGGGTTAGGGTTAGGGTTAGGGTTAGGGTTAGGGTTAGGGTTAGGGTTAGGGTTAGGGTTAGGGTTAGGGTTAGGGTTAGGGTTAGGGTTAGGGTTAGGGTTAGGGTTAGGGTTAGGGTTAGGGTTAGGGTTAGGGTTAGGGTTAGGGTTAGGGTTAGGGTTAGGGTTAGGGTTAGGGTTAGGGTTAGGGTTAGGGTTAGGGTTAGGGTTAGGGTTAGGGTTAGGGTTAGGGTTAGGGTTAGGGTTAGGGTTAGGGTTAGGGTTAGGGTTAGGGTTAGGGTTAGGGTTAGGGTTAGGGTTAGGGTTAGGGTTAGGGTTAGGGTTAGGGTTAGGGTTAGGGTTAGGGTTAGGGTTAGGGTTAGGGTTAGGGTTAGGGTTAGGGTTAGGGTTAGGGTTAGGGTTAGGGTTAGGGTTAGGGTTAGGGTTAGGGTTAGGGTTAGGGTTAGGGTTAGGGTTAGGGTTAGGGTTAGGGTTAGGGTTAGGGTTAGGGTTAGGGTTAGGGTTAGGGTTAGGGTTAGGGTTAGGGTTAGGGTTAGGGTTAGGGTTAGGGTTAGGGTTAGGGTTAGGGTTAGGGTTAGGGTTAGGGTTAGGGTTAGGGTTAGGGTTAGGGTTAGGGTTAGGGTTAGGGTTAGGGTTAGGGTTAGGGTTAGGGTTAGGGTTAGGGTTAGGGTTAGGGTTAGGGTTAGGGTTAGGGTTAGGGTTAGGGTTAGGGTTAGGGTTAGGGTTAGGGTTAGGGTTAGGGTTAGGGTTAGGGTTAGGGTTAGGGTTAGGGTTAGGGTTAGGGTTAGGGTTAGGGTTAGGGTTAGGGTTAGGGTTAGGGTTAGGGTTAGGGTTAGGGTTAGGGTTAGGGTTAGGGTTAGGGTTAGGGTTAGGGTTAGGGTTAGGGTTAGGGTTAGGGTTAGGGTTAGGGTTAGGGTTAGGGTTAGGGTTAGGGTTAGGGTTAGGGTTAGGGTTAGGGTTAGGGTTAGGGTTAGGGTTAGGGTTAGGGTTAGGGTTAGGGTTAGGGTTAGGGTTAGGGTTAGGGTTAGGGTTAGGGTTAGGGTTAGGGTTAGGGTTAGGGTTAGGGTTAGGGTTAGGGTTAGGGTTAGGGTTAGGGTTAGGGTTAGGGTTAGGGTTAGGGTTAGGGTTAGGGTTAGGGTTAGGGTTAGGGTTAGGGTTAGGGTTAGGGTTAGGGTTAGGGTTAGGGTTAGGGTTAGGGTTAGGGTTAGGGTTAGGGTTAGGGTTAGGGTTAGGGTTAGGGTTAGGGTTAGGGTTAGGGTTAGGGTTAGGGTTAGGGTTAGGGTTAGGGTTAGGGTTAGGGTTAGGGTTAGGGTTAGGGTTAGGGTTAGGGTTAGGGTTAGGGTTAGGGTTAGGGTTAGGGTTAGGGTTAGGGTTAGGGTTAGGGTTAGGGTTAGGGTTAGGGTTAGGGTTAGGGTTAGGGTTAGGGTTAGGGTTAGGGTTAGGGTTAGGGTTAGGGTTAGGGTTAGGGTTAGGGTTAGGGTTAGGGTTAGGGTTAGGGTTAGGGTTAGGGTTAGGGTTAGGGTTAGGGTTAGGGTTAGGGTTAGGGTTAGGGTTAGGGTTAGGGTTAGGGTTAGGGTTAGGGTTAGGGTTAGGGTTAGGGTTAGGGTTAGGGTTAGGGTTAGGGTTAGGGTTAGGGTTAGGGTTAGGGTTAGGGTTAGGGTTAGGGTTAGGGTTAGGGTTAGGGTTAGGGTTAGGGTTAGGGTTAGGGTTAGGGTTAGGGTTAGGGTTAGGGTTAGGGTTAGGGTTAGGGTTAGGGTTAGGGTTAGGGTTAGGGTTAGGGTTAGGGTTAGGGTTAGGGTTAGGGTTAGGGTTAGGGTTAGGGTTAGGGTTAGGGTTAGGGTTAGGGTTAGGGTTAGGGTTAGGGTTAGGGTTAGGGTTAGGGTTAGGGTTAGGGTTAGGGTTAGGGTTAGGGTTAGGGTTAGGGTTAGGGTTAGGGTTAGGGTTAGGGTTAGGGTTAGGGTTAGGGTTAGGGTTAGGGTTAGGGTTAGGGTTAGGGTTAGGGTTAGGGTTAGGGTTAGGGTTAGGGTTAGGGTTAGGGTTAGGGTTAGGGTTAGGGTTAGGGTTAGGGTTAGGGTTAGGGTTAGGGTTAGGGTTAGGGTTAGGGTTAGGGTTAGGGTTAGGGTTAGGGTTAGGGTTAGGGTTAGGGTTAGGGTTAGGGTTAGGGTTAGGGTTAGGGTTAGGGTTAGGGTTAGGGTTAGGGTTAGGGTTAGGGTTAGGGTTAGGGTTAGGGTTAGGGTTAGGGTTAGGGTTAGGGTTAGGGTTAGGGTTAGGGTTAGGGTTAGGGTTAGGGTTAGGGTTAGGGTTAGGGTTAGGGTTAGGGTTAGGGTTAGGGTTAGGGTTAGGGTTAGGGTTAGGGTTAGGGTTAGGGTTAGGGTTAGGGTTAGGGTTAGGGTTAGGGTTAGGGTTAGGGTTAGGGTTAGGGTTAGGGTTAGGGTTAGGGTTAGGGTTAGGGTTAGGGTTAGGGTTAGGGTTAGGGTTAGGGTTAGGGTTAGGGTTAGGGTTAGGGTTAGGGTTAGGGTTAGGGTTAGGGTTAGGGTTAGGGTTAGGGTTAGGGTTAGGGTTAGGGTTAGGGTTAGGGTTAGGGTTAGGGTTAGGGTTAGGGTTAGGGTTAGGGTTAGGGTTAGGGTTAGGGTTAGGGTTAGGGTTAGGGTTAGGGTTAGGGTTAGGGTTAGGGTTAGGGTTAGGGTTAGGGTTAGGGTTAGGGTTAGGGTTAGGGTTAGGGTTAGGGTTAGGGTTAGGGTTAGGGTTAGGGTTAGGGTTAGGGTTAGGGTTAGGGTTAGGGTTAGGGTTAGGGTTAGGGTTAGGGTTAGGGTTAGGGTTAGGGTTAGGGTTAGGGTTAGGGTTAGGGTTAGGGTTAGGGTTAGGGTTAGGGTTAGGGTTAGGGTTAGGGTTAGGGTTAGGGTTAGGGTTAGGGTTAGGGTTAGGGTTAGGGTTAGGGTTAGGGTTAGGGTTAGGGTTAGGGTTAGGGTTAGGGTTAGGGTTAGGGTTAGGGTTAGGGTTAGGGTTAGGGTTAGGGTTAGGGTTAGGGTTAGGGTTAGGGTTAGGGTTAGGGTTAGGGTTAGGGTTAGGGTTAGGGTTAGGGTTAGGGTTAGGGTTAGGGTTAGGGTTAGGGTTAGGGTTAGGGTTAGGGTTAGGGTTAGGGTTAGGGTTAGGGTTAGGGTTAGGGTTAGGGTTAGGGTTAGGGTTAGGGTTAGGGTTAGGGTTAGGGTTAGGGTTAGGGTTAGGGTTAGGGTTAGGGTTAGGGTTAGGGTTAGGGTTAGGGTTAGGGTTAGGGTTAGGGTTAGGGTTAGGGTTAGGGTTAGGGTTAGGGTTAGGGTTAGGGTTAGGGTTAGGGTTAGGGTTAGGGTTAGGGTTAGGGTTAGGGTTAGGGTTAGGGTTAGGGTTAGGGTTAGGGTTAGGGTTAGGGTTAGGGTTAGGGTTAGGGTTAGGGTTAGGGTTAGGGTTAGGGTTAGGGTTAGGGTTAGGGTTAGGGTTAGGGTTAGGGTTAGGGTTAGGGTTAGGGTTAGGGTTAGGGTTAGGGTTAGGGTTAGGGTTAGGGTTAGGGTTAGGGTTAGGGTTAGGGTTAGGGTTAGGGTTAGGGTTAGGGTTAGGGTTAGGGTTAGGGTTAGGGTTAGGGTTAGGGTTAGGGTTAGGGTTAGGGTTAGGGTTAGGGTTAGGGTTAGGGTTAGGGTTAGGGTTAGGGTTAGGGTTAGGGTTAGGGTTAGGGTTAGGGTTAGGGTTAGGGTTAGGGTTAGGGTTAGGGTTAGGGTTAGGGTTAGGGTTAGGGTTAGGGTTAGGGTTAGGGTTAGGGTTAGGGTTAGGGTTAGGGTTAGGGTTAGGGTTAGGGTTAGGGTTAGGGTTAGGGTTAGGGTTAGGGTTAGGGTTAGGGTTAGGGTTAGGGTTAGGGTTAGGGTTAGGGTTAGGGTTAGGGTTAGGGTTAGGGTTAGGGTTAGGGTTAGGGTTAGGGTTAGGGTTAGGGTTAGGGTTAGGGTTAGGGTTAGGGTTAGGGTTAGGGTTAGGGTTAGGGTTAGGGTTAGGGTTAGGGTTAGGGTTAGGGTTAGGGTTAGGGTTAGGGTTAGGGTTAGGGTTAGGGTTAGGGTTAGGGTTAGGGTTAGGGTTAGGGTTAGGGTTAGGGTTAGGGTTAGGGTTAGGGTTAGGGTTAGGGTTAGGGTTAGGGTTAGGGTTAGGGTTAGGGTTAGGGTTAGGGTTAGGGTTAGGGTTAGGGTTAGGGTTAGGGTTAGGGTTAGGGTTAGGGTTAGGGTTAGGGTTAGGGTTAGGGTTAGGGTTAGGGTTAGGGTTAGGGTTAGGGTTAGGGTTAGGGTTAGGGTTAGGGTTAGGGTTAGGGTTAGGGTTAGGGTTAGGGTTAGGGTTAGGGTTAGGGTTAGGGTTAGGGTTAGGGTTAGGGTTAGGGTTAGGGTTAGGGTTAGGGTTAGGGTTAGGGTTAGGGTTAGGGTTAGGGTTAGGGTTAGGGTTAGGGTTAGGGTTAGGGTTAGGGTTAGGGTTAGGGTTAGGGTTAGGGTTAGGGTTAGGGTTAGGGTTAGGGTTAGGGTTAGGGTTAGGGTTAGGGTTAGGGTTAGGGTTAGGGTTAGGGTTAGGGTTAGGGTTAGGGTTAGGGTTAGGGTTAGGGTTAGGGTTAGGGTTAGGGTTAGGGTTAGGGTTAGGGTTAGGGTTAGGGTTAGGGTTAGGGTTAGGGTTAGGGTTAGGGTTAGGGTTAGGGTTAGGGTTAGGGTTAGGGTTAGGGTTAGGGTTAGGGTTAGGGTTAGGGTTAGGGTTAGGGTTAGGGTTAGGGTTAGGGTTAGGGTTAGGGTTAGGGTTAGGGTTAGGGTTAGGGTTAGGGTTAGGGTTAGGGTTAGGGTTAGGGTTAGGGTTAGGGTTAGGGTTAGGGTTAGGGTTAGGGTTAGGGTTAGGGTTAGGGTTAGGGTTAGGGTTAGGGTTAGGGTTAGGGTTAGGGTTAGGGTTAGGGTTAGGGTTAGGGTTAGGGTTAGGGTTAGGGTTAGGGTTAGGGTTAGGGTTAGGGTTAGGGTTAGGGTTAGGGTTAGGGTTAGGGTTAGGGTTAGGGTTAGGGTTAGGGTTAGGGTTAGGGTTAGGGTTAGGGTTAGGGTTAGGGTTAGGGTTAGGGTTAGGGTTAGGGTTAGGGTTAGGGTTAGGGTTAGGGTTAGGGTTAGGGTTAGGGTTAGGGTTAGGGTTAGGGTTAGGGTTAGGGTTAGGGTTAGGGTTAGGGTTAGGGTTAGGGTTAGGGTTAGGGTTAGGGTTAGGGTTAGGGTTAGGGTTAGGGTTAGGGTTAGGGTTAGGGTTAGGGTTAGGGTTAGGGTTAGGGTTAGGGTTAGGGTTAGGGTTAGGGTTAGGGTTAGGGTTAGGGTTAGGGTTAGGGTTAGGGTTAGGGTTAGGGTTAGGGTTAGGGTTAGGGTTAGGGTTAGGGTTAGGGTTAGGGTTAGGGTTAGGGTTAGGGTTAGGGTTAGGGTTAGGGTTAGGGTTAGGGTTAGGGTTAGGGTTAGGGTTAGGGTTAGGGTTAGGGTTAGGGTTAGGGTTAGAGGTTAGGGTTAGGGTTAGGGTTAGGGTTAGGGTTAGGGTTAGGGTTAGGGTTAGGGTTAGGGTTAGGGTTAGGGTTAGGGTTAGGGTTAGGGTTAGGGTTAGGGTTAGGGTTAGGGTTAGGGTTAGGGTTAGGGTTAGGGTTAGGGTTAGGGTTAGGGTTAGGGTTAGGGTTAGGGTTAGGGTTAGGGTTAGGGTTAGGGTTAGGGTTAGGGTTAGGGTTAGGGTTAGGGTTAGGGTTAGGGTTAGGGTTAGGGTTAGGGTTAGGGTTAG
>JAUMJM010000249.1:0-23759 GCA_033558235.1 Neomorphus geoffroyi | reverse complement strand
GTCAAAGGTCAGGGGACAGGGGTCAAAGGTCAGGGGTCACGGGAAAAGGTTGGGGGACAGGGGACAGGGGTCAGGGGTCACGGGACAAGGGCAGGGGGCAGGGGACACAGGGGAGGGGACACAGGACAGGGGGCAAAGGGCAGGGGGCAAAGGGCAGGGAGCAGGGGGCAAAGGTCAGGGGTCACGGGCAAAGGGCAGGGGGCAGGGGACACAGGACAGGGGACAAAGGACACGGGGCAGGGGGCAAAGGGCAGGGGTCACGGGCAAAGGTTGGGGGATAGGGGACAGGGTTCAGGGACAGCCACAGGGGGAAGGGGACAGGGGTCAAAGGTCAGGGGACAGGGGTGAAAGGTCAGGGGTCACGGGCAAAGGTTGGGGGACAGGGGACAGGGGTCAGGGGTCACGGACAAGGGGCAAAGGGCAGGGGGCAAAGGGCAGGGGTCACGGGCAAAGGGCAGGGGGCAGGGGACACAGGGGAGGGGACACAGGACAGGGGGCAAAGGGCAGGGAGCAGGGGTCAGGGAGCAGGGGGCAAAGGTCAGGGGTCACGGGCAAAGGGCAGGGGGACAAGGGACACAGGACAGGGGACACAGGACAGGGGGCAAAGGGCAGGGGGCAACGGGCAAGGGGCAGGGGGCAAAGGCCAAAGGTCATGGCCAAAGGGCAGGGGACGGGGGAAGAGGTCAAAGGTTATGGGCAAAGGTCAGGGGGACAGGGGACAGGGGGACAGCGACAGGGGTCAAAGGTCAAGGGCAAAGGGCAGGGGGCAGGGGACCCTTGGGGACATGGAGACCCTTGGGGACACTTGGGGACCCTTGGGGACATTGGGGACACCTGGTGGATCTCCTGCCACAGGGACAGGGGGACCCCTGGGGACCCCTGGGGACCCTTGGGGACACTTGGGGACATTGGGGACACCTGGTGGATCTCCTGCCACAGGGACAGGGGGACCCCTGGGGACCCTCGGTGACATTGGGGACCCTTGGGGACATTGGGGACACCTGGTGGATCTCCTGCCACAGGGACAGGGGGACCCCTGGGGACCCTCGGGGACCCTCGGGGACATTGGGGACCCTTGGGGACATCGGGGACACCTGGTGGATCTCCTGCCACAGGGACAGGGGGACCCCTGGGGACCCCTGGGGACCCTTGGGGACACTTGGGGACATTGGGGACACCTGGTGGATCTCCTGCCACAGGGACAGGGGGACCCCTGGGGACCCTCGGGGACCCTCGGGGACACTTGGGGTGGGGACATTGGGGACACCTGGTGGATCTCCTGCCACAGGGACAGGGGGACCCCTGGGGACCCTCGGTGACATTGGGGACCCTTGGGGACACTTGGGGACACCTGGTGGATCTCCTGCCACAGGGACAGGGGGACCCCTGGGGACCCTTGGTGACACTTGGGGACATTGGGGACACCTGGTGGATCTCCTGCCACAGGGACAGGGGGACCCCTGGGGACCCTCGGGGACGCTCGGTGACACTCGGGGACATTGGGGACACCTGGTGGATCTCCTGCCACAGGGACAGGGGGACCCCTGGGGACCCTTGGGGACCCTCGGTGACATTGGGGACACTTGGGGACATCGGGGACACCTGGTGGATCTCCTGCCACAGGGACAGGGGGACCCTCGGGGACATTGGGGACACTTGGGGACATCGGGGACACCTGGTGGATCTCCTGCCACAGGGACAGGGGGACCCCTGGGGACCCTTGGGGACCCTCGGTGACATTGGGGACACTTGGGGACATCGGGGACACCTGGTGGATCTCCTGCCACAGGGACAGGGGGACCCCTGGGGACCCTCGGTGACGTTGGGGACCCTTGGGGACATCGGGGACACCTGGTGGATCTCCTGCCACAGGGACAGGGGGACCCCTGGGGACCCTCGGTGACCCTTGGGGACCCTTGGGGACACTTGGGGACACCTGGTGGATCTCCTGCCACAGGGACAGGGGGACCCTGGGGACCCTCGGTGACACTTGGGGACCCTTGGGGACATTGGGGACACCTGGTGGATCTCCTGCCACAGGGACAGGGGGACCCCTGGGGACCCCTGGGGACCCTCGGTGACCCTTGGGGGACCCTTGGGGACACTTGGGGACACCTGGTGGATCTCCTGCCACAGGGACAGGGGGACCCCTGGGGACCCCTGGGGACCCTCGGGGACACTTGGGGACCCTTGGGGACACTTGGGGACACCTGGTGGATCTCCTGCCACAGGGACAGGGGGACCCCTGGGGACCCTCGGGGACCCTCGGTGACATTGGGGACCCTTGGGGACATTGGGGACACCTGGTGGATCTCCTGCCACAGGGACAGGGGGACCCCTGGGGACCCTCGGTGACATTGCGGACCCTTGGGGACATTGGGGACACCTGGTGGATCTCCTGCCACAGGGACACGGGGACCCCTGGGGACCCTCGGGGACCCTCGGTGACACTTGGGGACATCGGGGACACCTGGTGGATCTCCTGCCACAGGGACAGGGGGACCACTGGGGACCCTCGGTGACATTGGGGACACTTGGGGACATCGGGGACACCTGGTGGATCTCCTGCCACAGGGACAGGGGGACCCCTGGGGACCCTCGGTGACGTTGGGGACCCTTGGGGACACCTGGTGGATCTCCTGCCACAGGGACAGGGGGACCCCTGGGGACCCTCGGGGACCCTCGGGGACACTTGGGGACACCTGGTGGATCTCCTGCCACAGGGACAGGGGGACCCCTGGGGACCCTCGGTGACGTTGGGGACATTGGGGACATTGGGGACACCTGGTGGATCTCCTGCCACAGGGACAGGGGGACCCCTGGGGACCCTCGGGGACCCTCGGTGACACTTGGGGACATCGGGGACACCTGGTGGATCTCCTGCCACAGGGACAGGGGGACCCCTGGGGACCCTCGGGGACCCTCGGGGACATTGGGGACCCTTGGGGACATAGGGGACACCTGGTGGATCTCCTGCCACAGGGACAGGGGGACCCCTGGGGACCCTCGGTGACATTGGGGACCCTTGGGGACATTGGGGACACCTGGTGGATCTCCTGCCACAGGGACAGGGGGACCCCTGGGGACCCTCGGTGACACTTGGGGACACTTGGGGACCCTTGGGGACATTGGGGACACCTGGTGGATCTCCTGCCACAGGGACAGGGGGACCCCTGGGGACCCTTGGGGACCCTCGGTGACGTTGGGGACCCTTGGGGACACTTGGGGACACCTGGTGGATCTCCTGCCACAGGGACAGGGGGACCCCTGGGGACCCTCGGGGACCCTCGGTGACATTGGGGACCCTTGGGGACATTGGGGACACCTGGTGGATCTCCTGCCACAGGGACAGGGGGACCCCTGGGGACCCTCGGGGACACCTGGGGACATTGGGGACACCTGGTGGATCTCCTGCCACAGGGACAGGGGGACCCCTGGGGACCCTCGGGGACATTGGGGACACTTGGGGACATTGGGGACACCTGGTGGATCTCCTGCCACAGGGACAGGGGGACCCCTGGGGACCCTCGGTGACGTTGGGGACCCTTGGGGACATTGGGGACACCTGGTGGATCTCCTGCCACAGGGACAGGGGGACCCCTGGGGACCCTCGGTGACATTGGGGACACTTGGGGACATTGGGGACACCTGGTGGATCTCCTGCCACAGGGACAGGGGGACCCCTGGGGACCCTCGGTGACATTGGGGATCCTCGGTGACACTTGGGGACACTTGGGGACATTGGGGACACCTGGTGGATCTCCTGCCACAGGGACACGGGGACCCCTGGGGACCCTCGGTGACGTTGGGGACCCTTGGGGACACTTGGGGACACCTGGTGGATCTCCTGCCACAGGGACAGGGGGACCCCTGGGGACCCTCGGTGACGTTGGGGACCCTTGGGGACACTTGGGGACACCTGGTGGATCTCCTGCCACAGGGACAGGGGGACCCCTGGGGACCCTCGGGGACCCTCGGTGACACTTGGGGACATCGGGGACACCTGGTGGATCTCCTGCCACAGGGACAGGGGGACCCCTGGGGACCCTCGGGGACCCTCGGGGACATTGGGGACACTTGGGGACATTGGGGACACCTGGTGGATCTCCTGCCACAGGGACAGGGGGACCCCTGGGGACCCTCGGTGACATTGGGGACCCTTGGGGACATAGGGGACACCTGGTGGATCTCCTGCCACAGGGACAGGGGGACCCTCGGTGACACTTGGGGACACTTGGGGACCCTTGGGGACATTGGGGACACCTGGTGGATCTCCTGCCACAGGGACAGGGGGACCCCTGGGGACCCTCGGTGACATTGGGGACACTTGGGGACATTGGGGACACCTGGTGGATCTCCTGCCACAGGGACAGGGGGACCCCTGGGGACCCTCGGTGACATTGGGGATCCTCGGTGACACTTGGGGACACTTGGGGACATTGGGGACACCTGGTGGATCTCCTGCCACAGGGACAGGGGGACCCCTGGGGACCCTCGGGGACCCTCGGTGACACTTGGGGACATCGGGGACACCTGGTGGATCTCCTGCCACAGGGACAGGGGGACCCCTGGGGACCCTCGGGGACCCTCGGTGACATTGGGGACCCTTGGGGACATTGGGGACACCTGGTGGATCTCCTGCCACAGGGACAGGGGGACCCCTGGGGACCCTCGGGGACCCTCGGTGACATTGGGGACCCTTGGGGACCCTTGGGGACATTGGGGACACCTGGTGGATCTCCTGCCACAGGGACAGGGGGACCCCTGGGGACCCTCGGGGACCCTCGGTGACATTGGGGACCCTTGGGGACACTTGGGGACATCGGGGACACCTGGTGGATCTCCTGCCACAGGGACAGGGGGACCCCTGTGGACCCTCGGTGACATTGGGGACATTGGGGACACCTGGTGGATCTCCTGCCACAGGGACAGGGGGACCCCTGGGGACCCTCGGGGACCCTCGGTGACATTGGGGACCCTTGGGGACACTTGGGGACACCTGGTGGATCTCCTGCCACAGGGACAGGGGGACCCCTGGGGATCCTCGGGGACCCTCGGTGACATTGGGGACCGTTGGGGACACTTGGGGACACCTGGTGGATCTCCTGCCACAGGGACAGGGGGACCCCTGGGGACCCTCGGTGACGCTGGGGACCCTTGGGGACACTTGGGGACACCTGGTGGATCTCCTGCCACAGGGACAGGGGGACCCCTGGGGACCCTCGGGGACCCTCGGTGACGTTGGGGACTCTTGGGGACATTGGGGACACCTGGTGGATCTCCTGCCACAGGGACAGGGGGACCCTCGGGGACCCTCGGTGACGTTGGGGACCCTTGGGGACATTGGGGACACCTGGTGGATCTCCTGCCACAGGGACAGGGGGACCCTCGGGGACCCTCGGGGACATTGGGGACCCTTGGGGACATCGGGGACACCTGGTGGATCTCCTGCCACAGGGACAGGGGGACCCCTGGGGACCCTCGGGGACCCTCGGTGACATTGGGGACCCTTGGGGACATTGGGGACACCTGGTGGATCTCCTGCCACAGGGACAAGGGGACCCCTGGGGACCCTCGGGGACCCTCGGTGACATTGGGGACCCTTGGGGACACTTGGGGACACCTGGTGGATCTCCTGCCACAGGGACAGGGGGACCCCTGGGGACCCTCGGGGACCCTCGGTGACGTTGGGGACCCTTGGGGACCCTTGGGGACACCTGGTGGATCTCCTGCCACAGGGACAGGGGGACCCCTGGGGACCCTCGGGGACCCTCGGTGACATTGGGGACCCTTGGGGACCCTTGGGGACATTGGGGACACCTGGTGGATCTCCTGCCACAGGGACAGGGGGACCCCTGGGGACCCTTGGGGACCCTCGGTGACGTTGGGGACCCTTGGGGACATCGGGGACACCTGGTGGATCTCCTGCCACAGGGACAGGGGGACCCCGGGGGACCCTCGGTGACGTTGGGGACCCTTGGGGACACTTGGGGACACCTGGTGGATCTCCTGCCACAGGGACAGGGGGACCCCTGGGGACCCTCGGGGACCCTCGGGGACATTGGGGACCCTTGGGGACATCGGGGACACCTGGTGGATCTCCTGCCACAGGGACAGGGGGACCCCTGGGGACCCTCGGTGACATTGGGGACCCTTGGGGACACCTGGTGGATCTCCTGCCACAGGGACAGGGGGACCCCTGGGGACCCTCGGGGACCCTCGGGGACATTGGGGACCCTTGGGGACATCGGGGACACCTGGTGGATCTCCTGCCACAGGGACAGGGGGACCCCTGGGGACCCTTGGGGACCCTCGGTGACATTGGGGACACTTGGGGACATCGGGGACACCTGGTGGATCTCCTGCCACAGGGACAGGGGGACCCTCGGGGACATTGGGGACACTTGGGGACATCGGGGACACCTGGTGGATCTCCTGCCACAGGGACAGGGGGACCCCTGGGGACCCTTGGGGACCCTCGGTGACATTGGGGACACTTGGGGACATCGGGGACACCTGGTGGATCTCCTGCCACAGGGACAGGGGGACCCCTGGGGACCCTCGGTGACGTTGGGGACCCTTGGGGACATCGGGGACACCTGGTGGATCTCCTGCCACAGGGACAGGGGGACCCCTGGGGACCCTCGGTGACCCTTGGGGACCCTTGGGGACACTTGGGGACACCTGGTGGATCTCCTGCCACAGGGACAGGGGGACCCTGGGGACCCTCGGTGACACTTGGGGACCCTTGGGGACATTGGGGACACCTGGTGGATCTCCTGCCACAGGGACAGGGGGACCCCTGGGGACCCCTGGGGACCCTCGGTGACCCTTGGGGACCCTTGGGGACACTTGGGGACACCTGGTGGATCTCCTGCCACAGGGACAGGGGGACCCCTGGGGACCCCTGGGGACCCTCGGGGACACTTGGGGACCCTTGGGGACACTTGGGGACACCTGGTGGATCTCCTGCCACAGGGACAGGGGGACCCCTGGGGACCCTCGGGGACCCTCGGTGACATTGGGGACCCTTGGGGACATTGGGGACACCTGGTGGATCTCCTGCCACAGGGACAGGGGGACCCCTGGGGACCCTCGGTGACATTGGGGACCCTTGGGGACATTGGGGACACCTGGTGGATCTCCTGCCACAGGGACACGGGGACCCCTGGGGACCCTCGGGGACCCTCGGTGACACTTGGGGACATCGGGGACACCTGGTGGATCTCCTGCCACAGGGACAGGGGGACCACTGGGGACCCTCGGTGACATTGGGGACACTTGGGGACATCGGGGACACCTGGTGGATCTCCTGCCACAGGGACAGGGGGACCCCTGGGGAACCTCGGTGACGTTGGGGACCCTTGGGGACACCTGGTGGATCTCCTGCCACAGGGACAGGGGGACCCCTGGGGACCCTCGGGGACCCTCGGGGACACTTGGGGACACCTGGTGGATCTCCTGCCACAGGGACAGGGGGACCCCTGGGGACCCTCGGTGACGTTGGGGACATTGGGGACATTGGGGACACCTGGTGGATCTCCTGCCACAGGGACAGGGGGACCCCTGGGGACCCTCGGGGACCCTCGGTGACACTTGGGGACATCGGGGACACCTGGTGGATCTCCTGCCACAGGGACAGGGGGACCCCTGGGGACCCTCGGGGACCCTCGGGGACATTGGGGACACTTGGGGACATTGGGGACACCTGGTGGATCTCCTGCCACAGGGACAGGGGGACCCCTGGGGACCCTCGGTGACACTTGGGGACACTTGGGGACCCTTGGGGACATTGGGGACACCTGGTGGATCTCCTGCCACAGGGACAGGGGGACCCCTGGGGACCCTTGGGGACCCTCGGTGACGTTGGGGACCCTTGGGGACACTTGGGGACACCTGGTGGATCTCCTGCCACAGGGACAGGGGGACCCCTGGGGACCCTCGGGGACCCTCGGTGACATTGGGGACCCTTGGGGACATTGGGGACACCTGGTGGATCTCCTGCCACAGGGACAGGGGGACCCCTGGGGACCCTCGGGGACACCTGGGGACATTGGGGACACCTGGTGGATCTCCTGCCACAGGGACAGGGGGACCCCTGGGGACCCTCGGGGACATTGGGGACACTTGGGGACATTGGGGACACCTGGTGGATCTCCTGCCACAGGGACAGGGGGACCCCTGGGGACCCTCGGTGACGTTGGGGACCCTTGGGGACATTGGGGACACCTGGTGGATCTCCTGCCACAGGGACAGGGGGACCCCTGGGGACCCTCGGTGACATTGGGGATCCTCGGTGACACTTGGGGACACTTGGGGACATTGGGGACACCTGGTGGATCTCCTGCCACAGGGACACGGGGACCCCTGGGGACCCTCGGTGACGTTGGGGACCCTTGGGGACACTTGGGGACACCTGGTGGATCTCCTGCCACAGGGACAGGGGGACCCCTGGGGACCCTCGGTGACGTTGGGGACCCTTGGGGACACTTGGGGACACCTGGTGGATCTCCTGCCACAGGGACAGGGGGACCCCTGGGGACCCTCGGGGACCCTCGGTGACACTTGGGGACATCGGGGACACCTGGTGGATCTCCTGCCACAGGGACAGGGGGACCCCTGGGGACCCTCGGGGACCCTCGGGGACATTGGGGACACTTGGGGACATTGGGGACACCTGGTGGATCTCCTGCCACAGGGACAGGGGGACCCCTGGGGACCCTCGGTGACATTGGGGACCCTTGGGGACATAGGGGACACCTGGTGGATCTCCTGCCACAGGGACAGGGGGACCCTCGGTGACACTTGGGGACACTTGGGGACCCTTGGGGACATTGGGGACACCTGGTGGATCTCCTGCCACAGGGACAGGGGGACCCCTGGGGACCCTCGGTGACATTGGGGACACTTGGGGACATTGGGGACACCTGGTGGATCTCCTGCCACAGGGACAGGGGGACCCCTGGGGACCCTCGGTGACATTGGGGATCCTTGGTGACACTTGGGGACACTTGGGGACATTGGGGACACCTGGTGGATCTCCTGCCACAGGGACAGGGGGACCCCTGGGGACCCTCGGGGACCCTCGGTGACACTTGTGGACATCGGGGACACCTGGTGGATCTCCTGCCACAGGGACAGGGGGACCCCTGGGGACCCTCGGGGACCCTCGGTGACATTGGGGACCCTTGGGGACATTGGGGACACCTGGTGGATCTCCTGCCACAGGGACAGGGGGACCCCTGGGGACCCTCGGGGACCCTCGGTGACATTGGGGACCCTTGGGGACACTTGGGGACATCGGGGACACCTGGTGGATCTCCTGCCACAGGGACAGGGGGACCCCTGTGGACCCTCGGTGACATTGGGGACATTGGGGACACCTGGTGGATCTCCTGCCACAGGGACAGGGGGACCCCTGGGGACCCTCGGGGACCCTCGGTGACGTTGGGGACCCTTGGGGACACTTGGGGACACCTGGTGGATCTCCTGCCACAGGGACAGGGGGACCCCTGGGGACCCTCGGGGACCCTCGGTGACATTGGGGACCCTTGGGGACACTTGGGGACACCTGGTGGATCTCCTGCCACAGGGACAGGGGGACCCCTGGGGACCCTCGGTGACGCTGGGGACCCTTGGGGACACTTGGGGACACCTGGTGGATCTCCTGCCACAGGGACAGGGGGACCCCTGGGGACCCTCGGGGACCCTCGGTGACGTTGGGGACTCTTGGGGACATTGGGGACACCTGGTGGATCTCCTGCCACAGGGACAGGGGGACCCTCGGGGACCCTCGGTGACGTTGGGGACCCTTGGGGACATTGGGGACACCTGGTGGATCTCCTGCCACAGGGACAGGGGGACCCTCGGGGACCCTCGGGGACATTGGGGACCCTTGGGGACATCGGGGACACCTGGTGGATCTCCTGCCACAGGGACAGGGGGACCCCTGGGGACCCTCGGGGACCCTCGGTGACATTGGGGACCCTTGGGGACATTGGGGACACCTGGTGGATCTCCTGCCACAGGGACAAGGGGACCCCTGGGGACCCTCGGGGACCCTCGGTGACATTGGGGACCCTTGGGGACACTTGGGGACACCTGGTGGATCTCCTGCCACAGGGACAGGGGGACCCCTGGGGACCCTCGGGGACCCTCGGTGACGTTGGGGACCCTTGGGGACCCTTGGGGACACCTGGTGGATCTCCTGCCACAGGGACAGGGGGACCCCTGGGGACCCTCGGGGACCCTCGGTGACATTGGGGACCCTTGGGGACCCTTGGGGACATTGGGGACACCTGGTGGATCTCCTGCCACAGGGACAGGGGGACCCCTGGGGACCCTTGGGGACCCTCGGTGACGTTGGGGACCCTTGGGGACATCGGGGACACCTGGTGGATCTCCTGCCACAGGGACAGGGGGACCCCGGGGGACCCTCGGTGACGTTGGGGACCCTTGGGGACACTTGGGGACACCTGGTGGATCTCCTGCCACAGGGACAGGGGGACCCCTGGGGACCCTCGGGGACCCTCGGGGACATTGGGGACCCTTGGGGACATCGGGGACACCTGGTGGATCTCCTGCCACAGGGACAGGGGGACCCCTGGGGACCCTCGGTGACATTGGGGACCCTTGGGGACACCTGGTGGATCTCCTGCCACAGGGACAGGGGGACCCCTGGGGACCCTCGGGGACCCTCGGTGACGTTGGGGACCCTTGGGGACACTTGGGGACACCTGGTGGATCTCCTGCCACAGGGACAGGGGGACCCCTGGGGACCCTCGGGGACCCTCGGTGACGTTGGGGACCCTTGGGGACATTGGGGACACCTGGTGGATCTCCTGCCACAGGGACAGGGGGACCCTGGGGACCCTCGGGGACGTTGGGGACCCTTGGGGACATTGGGGACACCTGGTGGATCTCCTGCCACAGGGACAGGGGGACCCCTGGGGACCCTCGGGGACCCTCGGTGACGTTGGGGACCCTTGGGGACCCTTGGGGACACCTGGTGGATCTCCTGCCACAGGGACAGGGGGACCCCTGGGGACCCTCGGGGACCCTCGGTGACATTGGGGACCCTTGGGGACCCTTGGGGACATTGGGGACACCTGGTGGATCTCCTGCCACAGGGACAGGGGGACCCCTGGGGACCCTCGGGGACCCTCGGTGACGTTGGGGACCCTTGGGGACATCGGGGACACCTGGTGGATCTCCTGCCACAGGGACAGGGGGACCCCGGGGGACCCTCGGTGACGTTGGGGACCCTTGGGGACACTTGGGGACACCTGGTGGATCTCCTGCCACAGGGACAGGGGGACCCCTGGGGACCCTCGGGGACCCTCGGGGACATTGGGGACCCTTGGGGACATCGGGGACACCTGGTGGATCTCCTGCCACAGGGACAGGGGGACCCCTGGGGACCCTCGGTGACATTGGGGACCCTTGGGGACACCTGGTGGATCTCCTGCCACAGGGACAGGGGGACCCCTGGGGACCCTCGGTGACGTTGGGGACCCTTGGGGACACTTGGGGACACCTGGTGGATCTCCTGCCACAGGGACAGGGGGACCCCTGGGGACCCTCGGGGACCCTCGGTGACGTTGGGGACCCTTGGGGACACTTGGGGACACCTGGTGGATCTCCTGCCACAGGGACAGGGGGACCCCTGGGGACCCTCGGGGACCCTCGGTGACATTGGGGACCCTTGGGGACATCGGGGACACCTGGTGGATCTCCTGCCACAGGGACAGGGGGACCCCTGGGGACCCTCGGGGCCCTCGGTGACATTGGGGACCCTTGGGGACATCGGGGACACCTGGTGGATCTCCTGCCACAGGGACAGGGGGACCCCTGGGGACCCTCAGGGACCCTCGGTGACGTTGGGGACCCTTGGGGACATCGGGGACACCTGGTGGATCTCCTGCCACAGGGACAGGGGGACCCCTGGGGACCCTCGGTGACGTTGGGGACCCTTGGGGACACTTGGGGACACCTGGTGGATCTCCTGCCACAGGGACAGGGGGACCCCTGGGGACCCTCGGTGACGTTGGGGACCCTTGGGGACATTGGGGACACCTGGTGGATCTCCTGCCACAGGGACAGGGGGACCCTTGGGGACCCTCGGGGACCCTCGGTGACATTGGGGACATTGGGGACACCTGGTGGATCTCCTGCCACAGGGACAGGGGGACCCCTGGGGACCCTCGGTGACGTTGGGGACCCTTGGGGACACTTGGGGACACCTGGTGGATCTCCTGCCACAGGGACAGGGGGACCCCTGGGGACCCTCGGGGACCCTCGGTGACGTTGGGGACCCTTGGGGACACTTGGGGACACCTGGTGGATCTCCTGCCACAGGGACAGGGGGACCCCTGGGGACCCTCGGGGACCCTCGGTGACGTTGGGGACCCTTGGGGACCCTTGGGGACACCTGGTGGATCTCCTGCCACAGGGACAGGGGGACCCCTGGGGACCCTCGGTGACGTTGGGGACCCTTGGGGACATCGGGGACACCTGGTGGATCTCCTGCCACAGGGACAGGGGGACCCCTGGGGACCCTCGGTGACGTTGGGGACACTTGGGGACATCGGGGACACCTGGTGGATCTCCTGCCACAGGGACAGGGGGACCCCTGGGGACCCTCGGGGACGTTGGGGACATTGGGGACATTGGGGACACCTGGTGGATCTCCTGCCACAGGGACAGGGGGACCCTGGGGACCCTCGGGGACCCTCGGTGACATTGGGGACCCTTGGGGACATTGGGGACACCTGGTGGATCTCCTGCCACAGGGACAGGGGGACCCCTGGGGACCCTCGGGGACCCTCGGGGACATTGGGGACACTTGGGGACATTGGGGACACCTGGTGGATCTCCTGCCACAGGGACAGGGGGACCCCTGGGGACCCTCGGTGACATTGGGGACCCTTGGGGACATAGGGGACACCTGGTGGATCCCCTGCCACAGGGACAGGGGGACCCTCGGTGACACTTGGGGACACTTGGGGACCCTTGGGGACATTGGGGACACCTGGTGGATCTCCTGCCACAGGGACAGGGGGACCCCTGGGGACCCTCGGGTACCCTCGGTGACACTGGGGACATCGGGGACACCTGGTGGATCTCCTGCCACAGGGACAGGGGGACCCCTGGGGACCCTTGGGGACCCTCGGTGACGTTGGGGACCCTTGGGGACACTTGGGGACACCTGGTGGATCTCCTGCCACAGGGACAGGGGGACCCCTGGGGACCCTCGGGGACCCTCGGTGACATTGGGGACCCTTGGGGACATTGGGGACACCTGGTGGATCTCCTGCCACAGGGACAGGGGGACCCCTGGGGACCCTCGGGGACATTGGGGACACTTGGGGACATTGGGGACACCTGGTGGATCTCCTGCCACAGGGACAGGGGGACCCCTGGGGACCCTCGGTGACGTTGGGGACCCTTGGGGACATTGGGAACACCTGGTGGATCTCCTGCCACAGGGACAGGGGGACCCCTGGGGACCCTCGGTGACACTTGGGGACATTGGGGACACCTGGTGGATCTCCTGCCACAGGGACAGGGGGACCCCTGGGGACCCTCGGTGACGTTGGGGACCCTTGGGGACACTTGGGGACACCTGGTGGATCTCCTGCCACAGGGACAGGGGGACCCCTGGGGACCCTCGGGGAGCCTCGGTGACACTTGGGGACATCGGGGACACCTGGTGGATCTCCTGCCACAGGGACAGGGGGACCCCTGGGGACCCTCGGGGACCCTCGGTGACATTGGGGACCCTTGGGGACATTGGGGACACCTGGTGGATCTCCTGCCACAGGGACAGGGGGACCCCTGGGGACCCTCGGTGACATTGGGGACATTGGGGACACCTGGTGGATCTCCTGCCACAGGGACAGGGGGACCCCTGGGGACCCTCGGTGACATTGGGGACCCTTGGGGACACTTGGGGACACCTGGTGGATCTCCTGCCACAGGGACAGGGGGACCCCTGGGGACCCTCGGTGACGTTGGGGACCCTTGGGGACACTTGGGGACACCTGGTGGATCTCCTGCCACAGGGACAGGGGGACCCCTGGGGACCCTCGGGGACCCTCGGTGACATTGGGGACACTTGGGGACATCGGGGACACCTGCTGGATCTCCTGCCACAGGGACAGGGGGACCCCTGGGGACCCTCGGGGACCCTCGGTGACATTGGGGACATTGGGGACACCTGGTGGATCTCCTGCCACAGGGACAGGGGGACCCCTGGGGACCCTCGGTGACGTTGGGGACCCTTGGGGACACCTGGTGGATCTCCTGCCACAGGGACAGGGGGACCCCTGGGGACCCTCGGGGACCCTCGGTGACGTTGGGGACCCTTGGGGACACTTGGGGACACCTGGTGGATCTCCTGCCACAGGGACAGGGGGACCCCTGGGGACCCTCGGGGACCCTCGGTGACATTGGGGACATTGGGGACACCTGGTGGATCTCCTGCCACAGGGACAGGGGGACCCTTGGGGACCCTCGGGGACCCTCGGTGACATTGGGGACATTGGGGACACCTGGTGGATCTCCTGCCACAGGGACAGGGGGACCCCTGGGGACCCACGGTGACATTGGGGACCCTTGGGGACACTTGGGGACACCTGGTGGATCTCCTGCCACAGGGACAGGGGGACCCCTGGGGACCCTCGGGGACCCTCGGTGACATTGGGGACCCTTGGGGACATTGGGGACACCTGGTGGATCTCCTGCCACAGGGACAGGGGGACCCCTGGGGACCCTCGGTGACACTTTGGGACATCGGGGACACCTGGTGGATCTCCTGCCACAGGGACAGGGGGACCCCTGGGGACCCTCGGGGACCCTCAGGGACATTGGGGACCCTTGGGGACACTTGGGGACACCTGGTGGATCTCCTGCCACAGGGACAGGGGGACCCCTGGGGACCCTCGGGGACCCTCGGTGACACTTGGGGACATCGGGGACACCTGGTGGATCTCCTGCCACAGGGACAGGGGGACCCCTGGGGACCCTCGGGGACCCTCGGTGACATTGGGGACCCTTGGGGACATTGGGGACACCTGGTGGATCTCCTGCCACAGGGACAGGGGGACCCCTGGGGACCCTCGGTGACATTGGGGACCCTTGGGGACATAGGGGACACCTGGTGGATCTCCTGCCACAGGGACAGGGGGACCCTCGGTGACACTTGGGGACACTTGGGGACCCTTGGGGACATTGGGGACACCTGGTGGATCTCCTGCCACAGGGACAGGGGGACCCCTGGGGACCCTCGGGTACCCTCGGTGACACTGGGGACATCGGGGACACCTGGTGGATCTCCTGCCACAGGGACAGGGGGACCCCTGGGGACCCTTGGGGACCCTCGGTGACGTTGGGGACCCTTGGGGACACTTGGGGACACCTGGTGGATCTCCTGCCACAGGGACAGGGGGACCCCTGGGGACCCTCGGGGACCCTCGGTGACATTGGGGACCCTTGGGGACATTGGGGACACCTGGTGGATCTCCTGCCACAGGGACAGGGGGACCCCTGGGGACCCTCGGGGACATTGGGGACACTTGGGGACATTGGGGACACCTGGTGGATCTCCTGCCACAGGGACAGGGGGACCCCTGGGGACCCTCGGTGACGTTGGGGACCCTTGGGGACATTGGGGACACCTGGTGGATCTCCTGCCACAGGGACAGGGGGACCCCTGGGGACCCTCGGTGACGTTGGGGACCCTTGGGGACACTTGGGGACACCTGGTGGATCTCCTGCCACAGGGACAGGGGGACCCCTGGGGACCCTCGGGGACCCTCGGTGACACTTGGGGACATCGGGGACACCTGGTGGATCTCCTGCCACAGGGACAGGGGGACCCCTGGGGACCCTCGGGGACCCTCGGTGACATTGGGGACCCTTGGGGACATTGGGGACACCTGGTGGATCTCCTGCCACAGGGACAGGGGGACCCCTGGGGACCCTCGGTGACATTGGGGACATTGGGGACACCTGGTGGATCTCCTGCCACAGGGACAGGGGGACCCCTGGGGACCCTCGGTGACATTGGGGACCCTTGGGGACACTTGGGGACACCTGGTGGATCTCCTGCCACAGGGACAGGGGGACCCCTGGGGACCCTCGGTGACGTTGGGGACCCTTGGGGACACTTGGGGACACCTGGTGGATCTCCTGCCACAGGGACAGGGGGACCCCTGGGGACCCTCGGGGACCCTCGGTGACATTGGGGACACTTGGGGACATCGGGGACACCTGCTGGATCTCCTGCCACAGGGACAGGGGGACCCCTGGGGACCCTCGGGGACCCTCGGTGACATTGGGGACATTGGGGACACCTGGTGGATCTCCTGCCACAGGGACAGGGGGACCCCTGGGGACCCTCGGTGACGTTGGGGACCCTTGGGGACACCTGGTGGATCTCCTGCCACAGGGACAGGGGGACCCCTGGGGACCCTCGGGGACCCTCGGTGACATTGGGGACCCTTGGGGACACTTGGGGACACCTGGTGGATCTCCTGCCACAGGGACAGGGGGACCCCTGGGGACCCCTCGGGGACCCTCGGTGACATTGGGGACCCTTGGGGACACTTGGGGACACCTGGTGGATCTCCTGCCACAGGGACAGGGGGACCCCTGGGGACCCTCGGTGACGCTGGGGACCCTTGGGGACACTTGGGGACACCTGGTGGATCTCCTGCCACAGGGACAGGGGGACCCCTGGGGACCCTCAGGGACCCTCGGTGACGTTGGGGACCCTTGGGGACACTTGGGGACACCTGGTGGATCTCCTGCCACAGGGACAGGGGGACCCCTGGGGACCCTCGGGGACCCTCGGTGACATTGGGGACATTGGGGACACCTGGTGGATCTCCTGCCACAGGGACAGGGGGACCCTTGGGGACCCTCGGGGACCCTCGGTGACATTGGGGACATTGGGGACACCTGGTGGATCTCCTGCCACAGGGACAGGGGGACCCCTGGGGACCCTCGGGGACCCTCGGTGACATTGGGGACCCTTGGGGACATTGGGGACACCTGGTGGATCTCCTGCCACAGGGACAGGGGGACCCCTGGGGACCCTCGGTGACACTTGGGGACATCGGGGACACCTGGTGGATCTCCTGCCACAGGGACAGGGGGACCCCTGGGGACCCTCGGGGACCCTCAGGGACATTGGGGACCCTTGGGGACACTTGGGGACACCTGGTGGATCTCCTGCCACAGGGACAGGGGGACCCCTGGGGACCCTCGGGGACCCTCGGTGACGTTGGGGACCCTTGGGGACACTTGGGGACACCTGGTGGATCTCCTGCCACAGGGACAGGGGGACCCCTGGGGACCCTCGGTGACACTTGGGGACATCGGGGACACCTGGTGGATCTCCTGCCACAGGGACAGGGGGACCCCTGGGGACCCTCGGGGACCCTCGGTGACGTTGGGGACACTTGGGGACACCTGGTGGATCTCCTGCCACAGGGACAGGGGGACCCCTGGGGACCCTCGGTGACATTGGGGACCCTTGGGGACATTGGGGACACCTGGTGGATCTCCTGCCACAGGGACAGGGGGACCCCTGGGGACCCTCGGGGACCCTCGGTGACATTGGGGACCCTTGGGGACATCGGGGACACCTGGTGGATCTCCTGACACAGGGACAGGGGGACCCCTGGGGACCCTCGGTGACGTTGGGGACCCTTGGGGACACTTGGGGACACCTGGTGGATCTCCTGCCACAGGGACAGGGGGACCCCTGGGGACCCTTGGTGACGTGGGGACCCTTGGGGACACTTGGGGACACCTGGTGGATCTCCTGCCACAGGGACAGGGGGACCCCTGGGGACCCTCGGGGACCCTCGGTGACACTTGGGGACACTTGGGGACACCTGGTGGATCTCCTGCCACAGGGACAGGGGGACCCTGGCGACCCTCGGTGACGTTGGGGACCCTTGGGGACATTGGGGACACCTGGTGGATCTCCTGCCACAGGGACAGGGGGACCCCTGGGGACCCCTGGGGACCCTCGGTGACGTTGGGGACCCTTGGGTACATTGGGGACACCTGGTGGATCTCCTGCCACAGGGACAGGGGGACCCCTGGGGACCCTCGGTGACACTTGGGGACATTGGGGACACCTGGTGGATCTCCTGCCACAGGGACAGGGGGACCCCTGGGGACCCTCGGGGACCCTCGGTGACGTTGGGGACCCTTGGGGACATCGGGGACACCTGGTGGATCTCCTGCCACAGGGACAGGGGGACCCCTGGGGACCCTCGGTGACGTTGGGGACCCTTGGGGACATTGGGGACACCTGGTGGATCTCCTGCCACAGGGACAGGGGGACCCCTGGGGACCCTCGGTGACATTGGGGACCCTTGGGGACACTTGGGGACACCTGGTGGATCTCCTGCCACAGGGACAGGGGGACCCCTGGGGACCCTCGGGGACCCTCGGTGACGTTGGGGACCCTTGGGGACATTGGGGACACCTGGTGGATCTCCTGCCACAGGGACAGGGGGACCCCTGGGGACCCTCGGTGACGTTGGGGACCCTTGGGGACATTGGGGACACCTGGTGGATCTCCTGCCACAGGGACAGGGGGACCCCTGGGGACCCTTGGGGACCCTCGGGGACGTTGGGGACCCTTGGGGACATCGGGGACACCTGGTGGATCTCCTGCCACAGGGACAGGGGGACCCCTGGGGACCCTCGGGGACCCTCGGGGACATTGGGGACCCTTGGGGACATCGGGGACACCTGGTGGATCTCCTGCCACAGGGACAGGGGGACCCCTGGGGACCCTCGGGGACCCTCGGTGACGTTGGGGACCCTTGGGGACACTTGGGGACACCTGGTGGATCTCCTGCCACAGGGACAGGGGGACCCCTGGGGACCCTCGGGGACCCTCGGGGACGTTGGGGACATTGGGGACACCTGGTGGATCTCCTGCCACAGGGACAGGGGGACCCCTGGGGACCCTTGGGGACCCTCGGGGACGTTGGGGACCCTTGGGGACATCGGGGACACCTGGTGGATCTCCTGCCACAGGGACAGGGGGACCCCTGGGGACCCTCGGGGACCCTCGGGGACATTGGGGACCCTTGGGGACCCTTGGGGACACCTGGTGGATCTCCTGCCACAGGGACAGGGGGACCCCTGGGGACCCCTGGGGACCCTCGGTGACGTTGGGGACCCTTGGGGACATTGGGGACACCTGGTGGATCTCCTGCCACAGGGACAGGGGGACCCCTGGGGACCCTCGGGGACCCTCGGTGACGTTGGGGACCCTTGGGGACACTTGGGGACACCTGGTGGATCTCCTGCCACAGGGACAGGGGGACCCCTGGGGACCCTCGGTGACATTGGGGACACTTGGGGACATTGGGGACACCTGGTGGATCTCCTGCCACAGGGACAGGGGGACCCCTGGGGACCCTCGGTGACATTGGGGACCCTTGGGGACACTTGGGGACACCTGGTGGATCTCCTGCCACAGGGACAGGGGGACCCCTGGGGACCCTCGGGGACCCTCGGGGACGTTGGGGACCCTTGGGGACATCGGGGACACCTGGTGGATCTCCTGCCACAGGGACAGGGGGACCCCTGGGGACCCTCGGTGACACTTGGGGACATTGGGGACACCTGGTGGATCTCCTGCCACAGGGACAGGGGGACCCCTGGGGACCCTCGGGGACCCTCGGTGACGTTGGGGACCCTTGGGGACCCTTGGGGACACCTGGTGGATCTCCTGCCACAGGGACAGGGGGACCCCTGGGGACCCTCGGTGGCATTGGGGACCCTTGGGGACATTGGGGACACCTGGTGGATCTCCTGCCACAGGGACAGGGGGACCCCTGGGGACCCTCGGGGACCCTCGGTGACATTGGGGACCCTTGGGGACACTTGGGGACACCTGGTGGATCTCCTGCCACAGGGACAGGGGGACCCCTGGGGACCCTCGGGGACCCTTGGTGACGTTGGGGACCCTTGGGGACACTTGGGGACACCTGGTGGATCTCCTGCCACAGGGACAGGGGGACCCCTGGGGACCCTCGGTGACGTTGGGGACCCTTGGGGACACTTGGGGACACCTGGTGGATCTCCTGCCACAGGGACAGGGGGACCCCTGGGGACCCTCGGGGACATTGGGGACCCTTGGGGACACTTGGGGACACCTGGTGGATCTCCTGCCACAGGGACAGGGGGACCCCTGGGGACCCTTGGTGACACTTGGGGACATTGGGGACACCTGGTGGATCTCCTGCCACAGGGACAGGGGGACCCCTGGGGACCCTCGGTGACACTTGGGGACATCGGGGACACCTGGTGGATCTCCTGCCACAGGGACAGGGGGACCCCTGGGGACCCTCGGGGACCCTCGGTGACGTTGGGGACCCTTGGGGACATCGGGGACACCTGGTGGATCTCCTGCCACAGGGACAGGGGGACTCCTGGGGACCCTCGGTGACACTTGGGGACATCGGGGACACCTGGTGGATCTCCTGCCACAGGGACAGGGGGACCCCTGGGGACCCTCGGTGACGTTGGGGACCCTTGGGGACACTTGGGGACACCTGGTGGATCTCCTGCCACAGGGACAGGGGGACCCCTGGGGACCCTCGGTGACGTTGGGGACCCTTGGGGACATTGGGGACACCTGGTGGATCTCCTGCCACAGGGACAGGGGGACCCCTGGGGACCCTCGGTGACACTTGGGGACATCGGGGACACCTGGTGGATCTCCTGCCACAGGGACAGGGGGACCCCTGGGGACCCTCGGTGACGTTGGGGACCCTTGGGGACACTTGGGGACACCTGGTGGATCTCCTGCCACAGGGACAGGGGGACCCCTGGGGACCCTCGGTGACGTTGGGGACCCTTGGGGACACTTGGGGACACCTGGTGGATCTCCTGCCAGCCGTTCTCGTCCTCGGTGCCGATGTGGGCGCGGTTGTAGAGCAGGAGCTCGCAGCAGCGGGGGTCGCCCCCCACCATGGCCGTGTGGTACAGGGGCGTCAGCCCCCGCCGGTCCTTGTAGTTCGGGGACCCCCCCAGGTCCAGCAGCGCCTGCGGGGGCACCCAAGGAGTGGGGGGGGGGGGGGGCACCCATGGAGATCACCCATGGCACCCGTGGGACCCATAGGGCACCCATGGAATCCAGGGCACCCACAGAGCCACCCATGGCACCCATGGGACCCATAGGGCACCCATGGCATCCATAGAATCACCCATGGCACCCCTAGCACCCCTAGGGCACCCATGGCACCCATGGCACCCACAGAGCCACCCATGGCACCCATGGGACCCATAGGGCACCCATGGAATCCAGGGCACCCACAGAGCCACCCATGGCACCCATGGGACCCATAGGGCACCCATGGCATCCATAGAATCACCCATGGCACCCCTAGCACCCCTAGGGCACCCATGGCACCCATGGCACCCATAGGGCACTCATGGCACCCATACGGCACCCATAGAATCACCCATGACACCCATGGGACCCATAGGGCACCCATGGAATCCAGGGCACCCATAGAGCCACCTATGGCACCCATGGGACCCATAGGGCACCCATGGCACCCATGGCACTGATAGCACCCACAGAGCCACCCATGGCACCCATGGCACCTATAGGACCTCCAGAATCACCCATGGTGCCCACCAAGCAATAGAAGCACCCATGGCACCCATAGAGCCACCTATGGCACCCATGGCACCCACAGAGCCGCCTATGGCACCCATAGGGCACCCCTAGGGCGCCCATGGCACCCATGGCACATATAGAGCCACCCATGGCACCCATAGGGCACCCACAGCACCCACTGCACCCACAGCACCCACAGCAACCACTGCACCCACTGCACCCACAGCACCCACAGCGCCCACTGCACCCACTGCACCCACTGCACCCACAGCACCCACTGCACCCACAGCGCCCACTGCACCCACTGCACCCACTGCACCCACAGCGCCCACAGCACCCACTGCACCCACTGTACCCACAGCACCCACTGCACCCACTACACCCACTGCGCCCACAGCGCCCACAGCACCCACTGCACCCACAGCGCCCACTGCGCCCACAGCACCCACAGCACCCAGAGAACCCACAGTACCCACTGCACCCACAGCACCCACAGAACCCACAGCGCCCACTGCGCCCACAGCGCCCACTGCGCCCACTGCGCCCACTGCACCCACAGCACCCACTGCACCCCCTGCACCCACTGCACCCACTGCACCCACTGCACCCACAGCACCCACAGCGCCCACAGCACCAACTGGACCCACAGAACCCACAGCACCCACAGCGCCCACAGCACCAACTGCACCCACTGCACCCACAGCGCCCACAGCACCCACAGCGCCCACAGCGCCCTCTGCACCCACTGCACCCACAGCACCCACAGCGCCCACAGCACCCACTGCACCCACTGAACCCACAGAACCCACAGCACCCACAGCGCCCACTGCGCCCACAGAGCCCACTGCGCCCACTGCACCCACAGAACCCACAGCACCCACAGCGCCCACAGCGCCCACAGCGCCCACTGCACCCACAGCACCCACTGCACCCACAGCGCCCACTGCACCCACAGCACTCAATGCACCCACAGCGCCCACAGCGCCCACTGCACCCACTGCACCCACAGCGCCCACTGCACCCACTGCACCCACAGCGCCCACTGCACCCACAGCACTCACTGCACCCACAGCGCCCACTGCGCCCACTGCGCCCACTGCACCCACAGCACCCACTGCACCCACTGCACCCACTGCACCCACAGCGCCCACTGCACCCACAGCACCCACAGCACCCACTGCACCCACAGCGCCCACTGCACCCACTGCACCCACTGAACCCACAGCACCCACAGCGCCCACTGCACCCACAGCACCCACTGCACCCACTGCGCCCACTGCACCCACAGCACCCACAGCACCCACTGCACCCACAGCGCCCACTGCACCCACTGCACCCACTGCACCCACAGCACTCACTGCACCCACTGCACCCACTGCACCCACAGCACTCACTGCACCCACAGCGCCCACTGCACCCACAGCGCCCACAGCGCCCACTGCACCCACAGCACCCACTGCACCCACAGCGCCCACAGCGCCCACAGCACCCACTGCACCCACAGCGCCCACTGCACCCACAGCGCCCACTGCACCCACAGCACCCACTGCACCCACAGCGCCCACAGCACCCACAGCGCCCACAGCACCCACAGCGCCCACTGCACCCACTGCGCCCACAGCAGCCACAGCGCCCACGGGACCCCCTTTGCCCCCCCCTCAGGTGCCACCCATGGGTGCCCCCCTCCTCCCTCCCATTCCCTCCGTGCCCCCCCCTTGACCCCGTGCCCCTTCCGTGCCCCCTGTGGCCCCGCCCCCTCCTCTCCCATTGGCTCTGCCAGTCCCATGCCCTCTCCCCATTGGCTGCCCGCCCCCCTTAGCCCCGCCCCTCCCCAGCAGGACCCCCCTGTAGTGCCCCCACCCCCTCATCTCTCATTGGCTCCGCCCTCCCTTAGCCACGCCCCTACCCTAGTGGGCGGGGGAGCAGAGCCTGGATAGCCACGCCCCCTCAGCTCCCATTGGCTCCGCTCTCCTTTAGCCACGCCCCTTTACCCGCTGGGCGGGGGAGCGGCACGTGCGGCCCACGCGGCGCCCTGTAGCCCCGCCCCCTTTCTCTCCCATTGGCCGCGCCCGCCGCCCCCACTCCCTCTCCCTCC